>JAUMJJ010000533.1:0-114930 GCA_033556795.1 Tapera naevia | reverse complement strand
AGTCAGCTTGCTCCTTTTCCTTGTCTGCCAGCTTGCTCCTTTTTCTTTTTCAGTCAGCTTGCTCCTTTTCCTTGTCTGCCAGCTTGCTCCTTTTTCTTTTTCAGTCAGCTTGCTCCTTTTCCTTGTCTGCCAGCTTGCTCCTTTTTCTTTTTCAGTCAGGTTGCTCCTTTTCCTTGTCTGCCAGCTTGCTCCTTTTTCTTTTTCAGTCAGCTTGCTCCTTTTCCTTGTCTGCCAGCTTGCTCCTTTTTCTTTTTCAGTCAGCTTGCTCCTTTTCCTTGTCTGCCAGCTTGCTCCTTTTTCTTTTTCAGTCAGCTTGCTCCTTTTCCTTGTCTGCCAGCTTGCTCCTTTTTCTTTTTCAGTCAGCTTGCTCCTTTTCCTTGTCTGCCAGCTTGCTCCTTTTTCTTTTTCAGTCAGCTTGCTCCTTTTCCTTGTCTGCCAGCTTGCTCCTTTTTCTTTTTCAGTCAGCTTGCTCCTTTTCCTTGTCTGCCAGCTTGCTCCTTTTTCTTTTTCAGTCAGCTTGCTCCTTTTCCTTGTCTGCCAGCTTGCTCCTTTTTCTTTTTCAGTCAGGTTGCTCCTTTTCCTTGTCTGCCAGCTTGCTCCTTTTTCTTTTTCAGTCAGCTTGCTCCTTTTCCTTGTCTGCCAGCTTGCTCCTTTTTCTTTTTCAGTCAGGTTGCTCCTTTTCCTTGTCTGCCAGCTTGCTCCTTTTTCTTTTTCAGTCAGGTTGCTCCTTTTTCCTTGTCAGTCAGGTTGCTCCTTTTTCTTTTTCAGTCAGGTTGCTCCTTTTTCTTTTTCAGTCAGGTTGCTCCTTTTTCTTTTTCAGTCAGGTTGCTCCTTTTTCTTTTTCAGTCAGGTTGCTCCTTTTTCTTTTTCAGTCAGGTTGCTCCTTTTTCTTTTTCAGTCAGGTTGCTCCTTTTTCTTTTTCAGTCAGGTTGCTCCTTTTTCTTTTTCAGTCAGGTTGCTCCTTTTTCTTTTTCAGTCAGGTTGCTCCTTTTTCTTTTTCAGTCAGGTTGCTCCTTTTTCTTTTTCAGTCAGGTTGCTCCTTTTTCTTTTTCAGTCAGGTTGCTCCTTTTTCTTTTTCAGTCAGGTTGCTCCTTTTTCTTTTTCAGTCAGGTTGCTCCTTTTTCTTTTTCAGTCAGGTTGCTCCTTTTCCTTGTCTGCCAGCTTGCTCCTTTTTCTTTTTCAGTCAGGTTGCTCCTTTTTCTTTTTCAGTCAGGTTGCTCCTTTTTCTTTTTCAGTCAGGTTGCTCCTTTTTCTTTTTCAGTCAGGTTGCTCCTTTTCCTTGTCTGCCAGCTTGCTCCTTTTTCTTTTTCAGTCAGGTTGCTCCTTTTCCTTGTCTGCCAGCTTGCTCCTTTTTCTTTTTCAGTCAGGTTGCTCCTTTTTCTTTTTCAGTCAGCTTGCTCCTTTTTCTTTTCAGTCAGGTTGCTCCTTTTTCTTTTTCAGTCAGGTTGCTCCTTTTTCTTTTTCAGTCAGGTTGCTCCTTTTTCTTTTCAGTCAGGTTGCTCCTTTTTCTTTTTCAGTCAGGTTGCTCCTTTTTCTTTTCAGTCAGGTTGCTCCTTTTTCTTTTTCAGTCAGGTTGCTCCTTTTTCTTTTCAGTCAGGTTGCTCCTTTTTCTTTTTCAGTCAGGTTGCTCCTTTTTCTTTTTCAGTCAGGTTGCTCCTTTTTCTTTTTCAGTCAGGTTGCTCCTTTTTCTTTTTCAGTCAGGTTGCTCCTTTTTCTTTTTCAGTCAGGTTGCTCCTTTTTCTTTTTCAGTCAGCTTGCTCCTTTTTCTTTTTCAGTCAGGTTGCTCCTTTTTCTTTTTCAGTCAGCTTGCTCCTTTTTCTTTTTCAGTCAGGTTGCTCCTTTTTCTTTTTCAGTCAGCTTGCTCCTTTTTCTTTTTCAGTCAGGTTGCTCCTTTTTCTTTTTCAGTCAGCTTGCTCCTTTTTCTTTTTCAGTCAGGTTGCTCCTTTTTCTTTTTCAGTCAGCTTGCTCCTTTTTCTTTTTCAGTCAGGTTGCTCCTTTTTCTTTTTCAGTCAGGTTGCTCCTTTTTCTTTTTCAGTCAGGTTGCTCCTTTTTCTTTTTCAGTCAGCTTGCTCCTTTTTCTTTTTCAGTCAGGTTGCTCCTTTTTCTTTTTCAGTCAGGTTGCTCCTTTTTCTTTTTCAGTCAGGTTGCTCCTTTTTCTTTTTCAGTCAGGTTGCTCCTTTTTCTTTTTCAGTCAGGTTGCTCCTTTTTCTTTTTCAGTCAGGTTGCTCCTTTTTCTTTTTCAGTCAGGTTGCTCCTTTTCCTTTTTCAGTCAGGTTGCTCCTTTTTCTTTTTCAGTCAGGTTGCTCCTTTTCCTTGTCTGCCAGCTTGCTCCTTTTTCTTTTTCAGTCAGGTTGCTCCTTTTCCTTGTCTGCCAGGTTGCTCCTTTTTCTTTTTCAGTCAGCTTGCTCCTTTTTCTTTTTCAGTCAGGTTGCTCCTTTTCCTTGTCTGCCAGCTTGCTCCTTTTTCTTTTTCAGTCAGGTTGCTCCTTTTCCTTGTCTGCCAGCTTGCTCCTTTTTCTTTTTCAGTCAGGTTGCTCCTTTTCCTTGTCTGCCAGCTTGCTCCTTTTTCTTTTTCAGTCAGGTTGCTCCTTTTCCTTGTCTGCCAGCTTGCTCCTTTTTCTTTTTCAGTCAGGTTGCTCCTTTTCCTTGTCTGCCAGCTTGCTCCTTTTTCTTTTTCAGTCAGGTTGCTCCTTTTCCTTGTCTGCCAGCTTGCTCCTTTTTCTTTTTCAGTCAGCTTGCTCCTTTTCCTTGTCTGCCAGCTTGCTCCTTTTTCTTTTTCAGTCAGCTTGCTCCTTTTCCTTGTCTGCCAGCTTGCTCCTTTTTCTTTTTCAGTCAGCTTGCTCCTTTTCCTTGTCTGCCAGCTTGCTCCTTTTTCTTTTTCAGTCAGCTTGCTCCTTTTCCTTGTCTGCCAGCTTGCTCCTTTTTCTTTTTCAGTCAGGTTGCTCCTTTTCCTTGTCTGCCAGCTTGCTCCTTTTTCTTTTTCAGTCAGGTTGCTCCTTTTCCTTGTCTGCCAGCTTGCTCCTTTTTCTTTTTCAGTCAGGTTGCTCCTTTTCCTTGTCTGCCAGCTTGCTCCTTTTTCTTTTTCAGTCAGGTTGCTCCTTTTCCTTGTCTGCCAGCTTGCTCCTTTTTCTTTTTCAGTCAGGTTGCTCCTTTTCCTTGTCTGCCAGCTTGCTCCTTTTTCTTTTTCAGTCAGGTTGCTCCTTTTCCTTGTCTGCCAGCTTGCTCCTTTTTCTTTTTCAGTCAGGTTGCTCCTTTTTCTTTTTCAGTCAGGTTGCTCCTTTTTCTTTTTCAGTCAGGTTGCTCCTTTTTCTTTTTCAGTCAGGTTGCTCCTTTTTCTTTTTCAGTCAGGTTGCTCCTTTTTCTTTTTCAGTCAGGTTGCTCCTTTTTCTTTTTCAGTCAGGTTGCTCCTTTTTCTTTTTCAGTCAGGTTGCTCCTTTTTCTTTTTCAGTCAGGTTGCTCCTTTTTCTTTTTCAGTCAGGTTGCTCCTTTTTCTTTTTCAGTCAGGTTGCTCCTTTTCCTTTTTCAGTCAGGTTGCTCCTTTTTCTTTTTCAGTCAGGTTGCTCCTTTTCCTTGTCTGCCAGCTTGCTCCTTTTTCTTTTTCAGTCAGGTTGCTCCTTTTTCTTTTTCAGTCAGGTTGCTCCTTTTTCTTTTCAGTCAGGTTGCTCCTTTTTCTTTTTCAGTCAGGTTGCTCCTTTTTCTTTTCAGTCAGGTTGCTCCTTTTTCTTTTTCAGTCAGGTTGCTCCTTTTTCTTTTTCAGTCAGGTTGCTCCTTTTTCTTTTTCAGTCAGGTTGCTCCTTTTTCTTTTTCAGTCAGGTTGCTCCTTTTTCTTTTTCAGTCAGGTTGCTCCTTTTTCTTTTTCAGTCAGGTTGCTCCTTTTTCTTTTTCAGTCAGGTTGCTCCTTTTTCTTTTTCAGTCAGGTTGCTCCTTTTTCTTTTTCAGTCAGGTTGCTCCTTTTTCTTTTTCAGTCAGCTTGCTCCTTTTTCTTTTTCAGTCAGGTTGCTCCTTTTTCTTTTTCAGTCAGCTTGCTCCTTTTTCTTTTTCAGTCAGGTTGCTCCTTTTTCTTTTTCAGTCAGCTTGCTCCTTTTTCTTTTTCAGTCAGGTTGCTCCTTTTTCTTTTTCAGTCAGCTTGCTTCTTTTTTCTTTTTCAGTCAGGTTGCTCCTTTTTCTTTTTCAGTCAGCTTGCTCCTTTTTCTTTTTCAGTCAGGTTGCTCCTTTTTCTTTTTCAGTCAGCTTGCTCCTTTTTCTTTTTCAGTCAGGTTGCTCCTTTTTCTTTTTCAGTCAGGTTGCTCCTTTTTCTTTTTCAGTCAGGTTGCTCCTTTTTCTTTTTCAGTCAGCTTGCTCCTTTTTCTTTTTCAGTCAGGTTGCTCCTTTTTCTTTTTCAGTCAGGTTGCTCCTTTTTCTTTTTCAGTCAGGTTGCTCCTTTTTCTTTTTCAGTCAGGTTGCTCCTTTTTCTTTTTCAGTCAGGTTGCTCCTTTTTCTTTTTCAGTCAGGTTGCTCCTTTTCCTTTTTCAGTCAGGTTGCTCCTTTTACTTTTTCAGTCAGGTTGCTCCTTTTTCTTTTTCAGTCAGCTTGCTCCTTTTTCTTTTTCAGTCAGCTTGCTCCTTTTTCTTTTTCAGTCAGCTTGCTCCTTTTTCTTTTTCAGTCAGCTTGCTCCTTTTTCTTTTTCAGTCAGCTTGCTCCTTTTTCTTTTTCAGTCAGCTTGCTCCTTTTTCTTTTTCAGTCAGCTTGCTCCTTTTCCTTTTTCAGTCAGCTTGCTCCTTTTCCTTTTTCAGTCAGCTTGCTCCTTTTCCTTTTTCAGTCAGCTTGCTCCTTTTCCTTTTTCAGTCAGCTTGCTCCTTTTCCTTTTTCAGTCAGCTTGCTCCTTTTCCTTTTTCAGTCAGCTTGCTCCTTTTCCTTTTTCAGTCAGCTTGCTCCTTTTCCTTTTTCAGTCAGCTTGCTCCTTTTCCTTTTTCAGTCAGCTTGCTCCTTTTCCTTTTTCAGTCAGCTTGCTCCTTTTCCTTTTTCAGTCAGCTTGCTCCTTTTCCTTTTTCAGTCAGCTTGCTCCTTTTCCTTTTTCAGTCAGCTTGCTCCTTTTCCTTTTTCAGTCAGCTTGCTCCTTTTCCTTTTTCAGTCAGCTTGCTCCTTTTCCTTTTTCAGTCAGCTTGCTCCTTTTCCTTTTTCAGTCAGCTTGCTCCTTTTCCTTTTTCAGTCAGCTTGCTCCTTTTCCTTTTTCAGTCAGCTTGCTCCTTTTCCTTTTTCAGTCAGCTTGCTCCTTTTCCTTTTTCAGTCAGCTTGCTCCTTTTCCTTTTTCAGTCAGCTTGCTCCTTTTCCTTTTTCAGTCAGCTTGCTCCTTTTCCTTTTTCAGTCAGCTTGCTCCTTTTCCTTTTTCAGTCAGCTTGCTCCTTTTCCTTTTTCAGTCAGCTTGCTCCTTTTCCTTTTTCAGTCAGCTTGCTCCTTTTCCTTTTTCAGTCAGCTTGCTCCTTTTCCTTTTTCAGTCAGCTTGCTCCTTTTCCTTTTTCAGTCAGCTTGCTCCTTTTCCTTTTTCAGTCAGCTTGCTCCTTTTCCTTTTTCAGTCAGCTTGCTCCTTTTCCTTTTTCAGTCAGCTTGCTCCTTTTCCTTTTTCAGTCAGCTTGCTCCTTTTCCTTTTTCAGTCAGCTTGCTCCTTTTCCTTTTTCAGTCAGCTTGCTCCTTTTCCTTTTTCAGTCAGCTTGCTCCTTTTCCTTTTTCAGTCAGCTTGCTCCTTTTCCTTTTTCAGTCAGCTTGCTCCTTTTCCTTTTTCAGTCAGCTTGCTCCTTTTCCTTTTTCAGTCAGCTTGCTCCTTTTCCTTTTTCAGTCAGCTTGCTCCTTTTCCTTTTTCAGTCAGCTTGCTCCTTTTCCTTTTTCAGTCAGCTTGCTCCTTTTCCTTTTTCAGTCAGCTTGCTCCTTTTCCTTTTTCAGTCAGCTTGCTCCTTTTCCTTTTTCAGTCAGCTTGCTCCTTTTCCTTTTTCAGTCAGCTTGCTCCTTTTCCTTTTTCAGTCAGCTTGCTCCTTTTCCTTTTTCAGTCAGCTTGCTCCTTTTCCTTTTTCAGTCAGCTTGCTCCTTTTCCTTTTTCAGTCAGCTTGCTCCTTTTCCTTTTTCAGTCAGCTTGCTCCTTTTCCTTTTTCAGTCAGCTTGCTCCTTTTCCTTTTTCAGTCAGCTTGCTCCTTTTCCTTTTTCAGTCAGCTTGCTCCTTTTCCTTTTTCAGTCAGCTTGCTCCTTTTCCTTTTTCAGTCAGCTTGCTCCTTTTCCTTTTTCAGTCAGCTTGCTCCTTTTCCTTTTTCAGTCAGCTTGCTCCTTTTCCTTTTTCAGTCAGCTTGCTCCTTTTCCTTTTTCAGTCAGCTTGCTCCTTTTCCTTTTTCAGTCAGCTTGCTCCTTTTCCTTTTTCAGTCAGCTTGCTCCTTTTCCTTTTTCAGTCAGCTTGCTCCTTTTCCTTTTTCAGTCAGCTTGCTCCTTTTTCTTTTTCAGTCAGCTTGCTCCTTTTTCTTTTTCAGTCAGGTTGCTCCTTTTTCTTTTTCAGTCAGGTTGCTCCTTTTTCTTTTTCAGTCAGGTTGCTCCTTTTTCTTTTTCAGTCAGGTTGCTCCTTTTCCTTGTCTGCCAGCTTGCTCCTTTTCCTTGTCTGCCAGCTTGCTCCTTTTTCTTTTTCAGTCAGGTTGCTCCTTTTCCTTTTTCAGTCAGGTTGCTCCTTTTCCTTGTCTGCCAGCTTGCTCCTTTTCCTTGTCTGCCAGCTTGCTCCTTTTTCTTTTTCAGTCAGGTTGCTCCTTTTTCTTTTTCAGTCAGGTTGCTCCTTTTCTTTTTTCAGTCAGGTTGCTCCTTTTCCTTGTCTGCCAGCTTGCTCCTTTTTCTTTTTCAGTCAGGTTGCTCCTTTTTCTTTTTCAGTCAGCTTGCTCCTTTTCCTTGTCTGCCAGCTTGCTCCTTTTCCTTGTCTGCCAGCTTGCTCCTTTTCCTTGTCTGCCAGCTTGCTCCTTTTTCTTTTTCAGTCAGGTTGCTCCTTTTCCTTTTTCAGTCAGGTTGCTCCTTTTCCTTGTCTGCCAGCTTGCTCCTTTTCCTTGTCTGCCAGCTTGCTCCTTTTTCTTTTTCAGTCAGGTTGCTCCTTTTTCTTTTTCAGTCAGGTTGCTCCTTTTCCTTGTCTGCCAGCTTGCTCCTTTTTCTTTTTCAGTCAGGTTGCTCCTTTTCCTTGTCTGCCAGCTTGCTCCTTTTTCTTTTTCAGTCAGGTTGCTCCTTTTTCTTTTTCAGTCAGGTTGCTCCTTTTCCTTGTCTGCCAGCTTGCTCCTTTTTCTTTTTCAGTCAGGTTGCTCCTTTTTCTTTTTCAGTCAGGTTGCTCCTTTTCCTTGTCTGCCAGCTTGCTCCTTTTTCTTTTTCAGTCAGGTTGCTCCTTTTCCTTGTCTGCCAGCTTGCTCCTTTTCCTTGTCTGCCAGCTTGCTCCTTTTTCTTTTTCAGTCACGTTGCTCCTTTTTCTTTTTCAGTCAGGTTGCTCCTTTTTCTTTTTCAGTCAGGTTGCTCCTTTTTCTTTTCCAGTCAGGTTGCTCCTTTTTCTTTCTCAGTCAGGTTGCTCCTTTTTCTTTTTCAGTCAGGTTGCTCCTTTTTCTTTCTCAGTCAGGTTGCTCCTTTTTCTTTTCCAGTCAGGTTGCTCCTTTTTCTTTCTCAGTCAGGTTGCTCCTTTTTCTTTTTCAGTCAGGTTGCTCCTTTTTCTTTCTCAGTCAGGTTGCTCCTTTTTCTTTTCCAGTCAGGTTGCTCCTTTTTCTTTCTCAGTCAGGTTGCTCCTTTTTCTTTTTCAGTCAGGTTGCTCCTTTTTCTTTCTCAGTCAGGTTGCTCCTTTTTCTTTCTCAGTCAGGTTGCTCCTTTTTCTTTCTCAGTCAGGTTGCTCCTTTTTCTTTTTCAGTCAGGTTGCTCCTTTTTCTTTCTCAGTCAGGTTGCTCCTTTTTCTTTTTCAGTCAGGTTGCTCCTTTTTCTTTCTCAGTCAGGTTGCTCCTTTTTCTTTTTCAGTCAGGTTGCTCCTTTTTCTTTTTCAGTCAGGTTGCTCCTTTTTCTTTCTCAGTCAGGTTGCTCCTTTTTCTTTTTCAGTCAGGTTGCTCCTTTTTCTTTTTCAGTCAGGTTGCTCCTTTTTCTTTTTCAGTCAGGTTGCTCCTTTTTCTTTTTCAGTCAGGTTGCTCCTTTTTCTTTTTCAGTCAGGTTGCTCCTTTTTCTTTTTCAGTCAGGTTGCTCCTTTTTCTTTTTCAGTCAGGTTGCTCCTTTTTCTTTTTCAGTCAGGTTGCTCCTTTTCCTTGTCTGCCAGCTTGCTCCTTTTTCTTTTTCAGTCAGCTTGCTCCTTTTCCTTGTCTGCCAGCTTGCTCCTTTTTCTTTTTCAGTCAGGTTGCTCCTTTTTCTTTTTCAGTCAGGTTGCTCCTTTTTCTTTTCCAGTCAGGTTGCTCCTTTTTCTTTTTCAGTCAGGTTGCTCCTTTTTCTTTTTCAGTCAGGTTGCTCCTTTTTCTTTTTCAGTCAGGTTGCTCCTTTTTCTTTCTCAGTCAGGTTGCTCCTTTTTCTTTTTCAGTCAGGTTGCTCCTTTTTCTTTCTCAGTCAGGTTGCTCCTTTTTCTTTTTCAGTCAGGTTGCTCCTTTTTCTTTCTCAGTCAGGTTGCTCCTTTTTCTTTTTCAGTCAGGTTGCTCCTTTTTCTTTTTCAGTCAGGTTGCTCCTTTTTCTTTTTCAGTCAGGTTGCTCCTTTTTCTTTTTCAGTCAGGTTGCTCCTTTTTCTTTTTCAGTCAGGTTGCTCCTTTTTCTTTTTCAGTCAGGTTGCTCCTTTTTCTTTTTCAGTCAGGTTGCTCCTTTTTCTTTTTCAGTCAGGTTGCTCCTTTTTCTTTTTCAGTCAGGTTGCTCCTTTTTCTTTTTCAGTCAGGTTGCTCCTTTTTCTTTTTCAGTCAGGTTGCTCCTTTTTCTTTTTCAGTCAGGTTGCTCCTTTTCCTTGTCTGCCAGCTTGCTCCTTTTTCTTTTTCAGTCAGCTTGCTCCTTTTCCTTGTCTGCCAGCTTGCTCCTTTTTCTTTTTCAGTCAGGTTGCTCCTTTTCCTTGTCTGCCAGCTTGCTCCTTTTTCTTTTTCAGTCAGCTTGCTCCTTTTCCTTGTCTGCCAGCTTGCTCCTTTTTCTTTTTCAGTCAGGTTGCTCCTTTTTCTTTTTCAGTCAGGTTGCTCCTTTTTCTTTTTCAGTCAGGTTGCTCCTTTTTCTTTTTCAGTCAGGTTGCTCCTTTTTCTTTTTCAGTCAGGTTGCTCCTTTTTCTTTTTCAGTCAGGTTGCTCCTTTTCCTTGTCTGCTAGCTTGCTCCTTTTTCTTTTTCAGTCAGGTTGCTCCTTTTTCTTTTTCAGTCAGGTTGCTCCTTTTTCTTTTTCAGTCAGGTTGCTCCTTTTTCTTTTTCAGTCAGGTTGCTCCTTTTTCTTTTTCAGTCAGGTTGCTCCTTTTTCTTTTTCAGTCAGGTTGCTCCTTTTCCTTGTCTGCTAGCTTGCTCCTTTTTCTTTTTCAGTCAGGTTGCTCCTTTTTCTTTTTCAGTCAGGTTGCTCCTTTTTCTTTTTCAGTCAGGTTGCTCCTTTTTCTTTTTCAGTCAGGTTGCTCCTTTTTCTTTTTCAGTCAGGTTGCTCCTTTTTCTTTTTCAGTCAGGTTGCTCCTTTTTCTTTTTCAGTCAGGTTGCTCCTTTTTCTTTTTCAGTCAGGTTGCTCCTTTTTCTTTTTCAGTCAGGTTGCTCCTTTTTCTTTTTCAGTCAGGTTGCTCCTTTTCCTTTTTCAGTCAGGTTGCTCCTTTTCCTTTTTCAGTCAGGTTGCTCCTTTTCCTTTTTCAGTCAGGTTGCTCCTTTTTCTTTTTCAGTCAGGTTGCTCCTTTTTCTTTTTCAGTCAGGTTGCTCCTTTTTCTTTTTCAGTCAGCTTGCTCCTTTTCCTTTTTCAGTCAGGTTGCTCCTTTTCCTTGTCTGCCAGCTTGCTCCTTTTTCTTTTTCAGTCAGGTTGCTCCTTTTCCTTGTCTGCCAGCTTGCTCCTTTTTCTTTTCCAGTCAGGTTGCTCCTTTTTCTTTTTCAGTCAGGTTGCTCCTTTTTCTTTTTCAGTCAGGTTGCTCCTTTTTCTTTTTCAGTCAGGTTGCTCCTTTTTCTTTTTCAGTCAGGTTGCTCCTTTTTCTTTCTCAGTCAGGTTGCTCCTTTTTCTTTTTCAGTCAGGTTGCTCCTTTTTCTTTTTCAGTCAGGTTGCTCCTTTTTCTTTTTCAGTCAGGTTGCTCCTTTTTCTTTTTCAGTCAGGTTGCTCCTTTTTCTTTCTCAGTCAGGTTGCTCCTTTTTCTTTTTCAGTCAGGTTGCTCCTTTTTCTTTCTCAGTCAGGTTGCTCCTTTTTCTTTCTCAGTCAGGTTGCTCCTTTTTCTTTTTCAGTCAGGTTGCTCCTTTTTCTTTCTCAGTCAGGTTGCTCCTTTTTCTTTTTCAGTCAGGTTGCTCCTTTTTCTTTTTCAGTCAGGTTGCTCCTTTTTCTTTTTCAGTCAGGTTGCTCCTTTTTCTTTTTCAGTCAGGTTGCTCCTTTTTCTTTTTCAGTCAGGTTGCTCCTTTTTCTTTTTCAGTCAGGTTGCTCCTTTTTCTTTTTCAGTCAGGTTGCTCCTTTTTCTTTTTCAGTCAGGTTGCTCCTTTTTCTTTTTCAGTCAGGTTGCTCCTTTTTCTTTTTCAGTCAGGTTGCTCCTTTTTCTTTTTCAGTCAGGTTGCTCCTTTTTCTTTTTCAGTCAGGTTGCTCCTTTTTCTTTTTCAGTCAGGTTGCTCCTTTTCCTTGTCTGCCAGCTTGCTCCTTTTTCTTTTTCAGTCAGCTTGCTCCTTTTCCTTGTCTGCCAGCTTGCTCCTTTTTCTTTTTCAGTCAGGTTGCTCCTTTTCCTTGTCTGCCAGCTTGCTCCTTTTTCTTTTTCAGTCAGCTTGCTCCTTTTCCTTGTCTGCCAGCTTGCTCCTTTTTCTTTTTCAGTCAGGTTGCTCCTTTTTCTTTTTCAGTCAGGTTGCTCCTTTTTCTTTTTCAGTCAGGTTGCTCCTTTTTCTTTTTCAGTCAGGTTGCTCCTTTTTCTTTTTCAGTCAGGTTGCTCCTTTTCCTTGTCTGCTAGCTTGCTCCTTTTTCTTTTTCAGTCAGGTTGCTCCTTTTTCTTTTTCAGTCAGGTTGCTCCTTTTTCTTTTTCAGTCAGGTTGCTCCTTTTTCTTTTTCAGTCAGGTTGCTCCTTTTTCTTTTTCAGTCAGGTTGCTCCTTTTTCTTTTTCAGTCAGGTTGCTCCTTTTTCTTTTTCAGTCAGGTTGCTCCTTTTTCTTTTTCAGTCAGGTTGCTCCTTTTCCTTTTTCAGTCAGGTTGCTCCTTTTCCTTTTTCAGTCAGGTTGCTCCTTTTCCTTTTTCAGTCAGGTTGCTCCTTTTTCTTTTTCAGTCAGGTTGCTCCTTTTTCTTTTTCAGTCAGGTTGCTCCTTTTTCTTTTTCAGTCAGCTTGCTCCTTTTCCTTTTTCAGTCAGCTTGCTCCTTTTCCTTTTTCAGTCAGCTTGCTCCTTTTCCTTTTTCAGTCAGCTTGCTCCTTTTCCTTTTTCAGTCAGCTTGCTCCTTTTCCTTTTTCAGTCAGCTTGCTCCTTTTCCTTTTTCAGTCAGCTTGCTCCTTTTCCTTTTTCAGTCAGCTTGCTCCTTTTCCTTTTTCAGTCAGCTTGCTCCTTTTCCTTTTTCAGTCAGCTTGCTCCTTTTCCTTTTTCAGTCAGCTTGCTCCTTTTCCTTTTTCAGTCAGCTTGCTCCTTTTCCTTTTTCAGTCAGCTTGCTCCTTTTCCTTTTTCAGTCAGCTTGCTCCTTTTCCTTTTTCAGTCAGCTTGCTCCTTTTCCTTTTTCAGTCAGCTTGCTCCTTTTCCTTTTTCAGTCAGCTTGCTCCTTTTCCTTTTTCAGTCAGCTTGCTCCTTTTCCTTTTTCAGTCAGCTTGCTCCTTTTCCTTTTTCAGTCAGCTTGCTCCTTTTCCTTTTTCAGTCAGCTTGCTCCTTTTCCTTTTTCAGTCAGCTTGCTCCTTTTCCTTTTTCAGTCAGGTTGCTCCTTTTTCTTTTTCAGTCAGGTTGCTCCTTTTTCTTTTTCAGTCAGGTTGCTCCTTTTTCTTTTTCAGTCAGGTTGCTCCTTTTTCTTTTTCAGTCAGGTTGCTCCTTTTCCTTGTCTGCCAGCTTGCTCCTTTTCCTTGTCTGCCAGCTTGCTCCTTTTTCTTTTTCAGTCAGGTTGCTCCTTTTCCTTTTTCAGTCAGGTTGCTCCTTTTCCTTGTCTGCCAGCTTGCTCCTTTTCCTTGTCTGCCAGCTTGCTCCTTTTTCTTTTTCAGTCAGGTTGCTCCTTTTTCTTTTTCAGTCAGGTTGCTCCTTTTCTTTTTTCAGTCAGGTTGCTCCTTTTCCTTGTCTGCCAGCTTGCTCCTTTTTCTTTTTCAGTCAGGTTGCTCCTTTTTCTTTTTCAGTCAGCTTGCTCCTTTTCCTTGTCTGCCAGCTTGCTCCTTTTCCTTGTCTGCCAGCTTGCTCCTTTTCCTTGTCTGCCAGCTTGCTCCTTTTTCTTTTTCAGTCAGGTTGCTCCTTTTCCTTTTTCAGTCAGGTTGCTCCTTTTCCTTGTCTGCCAGCTTGCTCCTTTTCCTTGTCTGCCAGCTTGCTCCTTTTTCTTTTTCAGTCAGGTTGCTCCTTTTTCTTTTTCAGTCAGGTTGCTCCTTTTCCTTGTCTGCCAGCTTGCTCCTTTTTCTTTTTCAGTCAGGTTGCTCCTTTTCCTTGTCTGCCAGCTTGCTCCTTTTTCTTTTTCAGTCAGGTTGCTCCTTTTTCTTTTTCAGTCAGGTTGCTCCTTTTCCTTGTCTGCCAGCTTGCTCCTTTTTCTTTTTCAGTCAGGTTGCTCCTTTTTCTTTTTCAGTCAGGTTGCTCCTTTTCCTTGTCTGCCAGCTTGCTCCTTTTTCTTTTTCAGTCAGGTTGCTCCTTTTCCTTGTCTGCCAGCTTGCTCCTTTTCCTTGTCTGCCAGCTTGCTCCTTTTTCTTTTTCAGTCACGTTGCTCCTTTTTCTTTTTCAGTCAGGTTGCTCCTTTTTCTTTTTCAGTCAGGTTGCTCCTTTTTCTTTTCCAGTCAGGTTGCTCCTTTTTCTTTTTCAGTCAGGTTGCTCCTTTTTCTTTTTCAGTCAGGTTGCTCCTTTTTCTTTTTCAGTCAGGTTGCTCCTTTTTCTTTCTCAGTCAGGTTGCTCCTTTTTCTTTTTCAGTCAGGTTGCTCCTTTTTCTTTCTCAGTCAGGTTGCTCCTTTTTCTTTTTCAGTCAGGTTGCTCCTTTTTCTTTCTCAGTCAGGTTGCTCCTTTTTCTTTTTCAGTCAGGTTGCTCCTTTTTCTTTTTCAGTCAGGTTGCTCCTTTTTCTTTTTCAGTCAGGTTGCTCCTTTTTCTTTTTCAGTCAGGTTGCTCCTTTTTCTTTTTCAGTCAGGTTGCTCCTTTTTCTTTTTCAGTCAGGTTGCTCCTTTTTCTTTTTCAGTCAGGTTGCTCCTTTTTCTTTTTCAGTCAGGTTGCTCCTTTTTCTTTTTCAGTCAGGTTGCTCCTTTTTCTTTTTCAGTCAGGTTGCTCCTTTTTCTTTTTCAGTCAGGTTGCTCCTTTTTCTTTTTCAGTCAGGTTGCTCCTTTTTCTTTTTCAGTCAGGTTGCTCCTTTTCCTTGTCTGCCAGCTTGCTCCTTTTTCTTTTTCAGTCAGCTTGCTCCTTTTCCTTGTCTGCCAGCTTGCTCCTTTTTCTTTTTCAGTCAGGTTGCTCCTTTTCCTTGTCTGCCAGCTTGCTCCTTTTTCTTTTTCAGTCAGCTTGCTCCTTTTCCTTGTCTGCCAGCTTGCTCCTTTTTCTTTTTCAGTCAGGTTGCTCCTTTTTCTTTTTCAGTCAGGTTGCTCCTTTTTCTTTTTCAGTCAGGTTGCTCCTTTTTCTTTTTCAGTCAGGTTGCTCCTTTTTCTTTTTCAGTCAGGTTGCTCCTTTTTCTTTTTCAGTCAGGTTGCTCCTTTTCCTTGTCTGCTAGCTTGCTCCTTTTTCTTTTTCAGTCAGGTTGCTCCTTTTTCTTTTTCAGTCAGGTTGCTCCTTTTTCTTTTTCAGTCAGGTTGCTCCTTTTTCTTTTTCAGTCAGGTTGCTCCTTTTTCTTTTTCAGTCAGGTTGCTCCTTTTTCTTTTTCAGTCAGGTTGCTCCTTTTTCTTTTTCAGTCAGGTTGCTCCTTTTCCTTTTTCAGTCAGGTTGCTCCTTTTCCTTTTTCAGTCAGGTTGCTCCTTTTCCTTTTTCAGTCAGGTTGCTCCTTTTTCTTTTTCAGTCAGGTTGCTCCTTTTTCTTTTTCAGTCAGGTTGCTCCTTTTTCTTTTTCAGTCAGCTTGCTCCTTTTCCTTTTTCAGTCAGGTTGCTCCTTTTCCTTGTCTGCCAGCTTGCTCCTTTTTCTTTTTCAGTCAGGTTGCTCCTTTTCCTTGTCTGCCAGCTTGCTCCTTTTTCTTTTCCAGTCAGGTTGCTCCTTTTTCTTTTTCAGTCAGGTTGCTCCTTTTTCTTTTTCAGTCAGGTTGCTCCTTTTTCTTTTTCAGTCAGGTTGCTCCTTTTTCTTTCTCAGTCAGGTTGCTCCTTTTTCTTTTTCAGTCAGGTTGCTCCTTTTTCTTTTTCAGTCAGGTTGCTCCTTTTTCTTTTTCAGTCAGGTTGCTCCTTTTTCTTTTTCAGTCAGGTTGCTCCTTTTTCTTTCTCAGTCAGGTTGCTCCTTTTTCTTTTTCAGTCAGGTTGCTCCTTTTTCTTTTTCAGTCAGGTTGCTCCTTTTTCTTTTTCAGTCAGGTTGCTCCTTTTTCTTTTTCAGTCAGGTTGCTCCTTTTTCTTTCTCAGTCAGGTTGCTCCTTTTTCTTTTTCAGTCAGGTTGCTCCTTTTTCTTTTTCAGTCAGGTTGCTCCTTTTTCTTTTTCAGTCAGGTTGCTCCTTTTTCTTTCTCAGTCAGGTTGCTCCTTTTTCTTTTTCAGTCAGGTTGCTCCTTTTTCTTTCTCAGTCAGGTTGCTCCTTTTTCTTTTTCAGTCAGGTTGCTCCTTTTTCTTTCTCAGTCAGGTTGCTCCTTTTTCTTTTTCAGTCAGGTTGCTCCTTTTTCTTTTTCAGTCAGGTTGCTCCTTTTTCTTTTTCAGTCAGGTTGCTCCTTTTTCTTTTTCAGTCAGGTTGCTCCTTTTTCTTTTTCAGTCAGGTTGCTCCTTTTTCTTTTTCAGTCAGGTTGCTCCTTTTTCTTTTTCAGTCAGGTTGCTCCTTTTTCTTTTTCAGTCAGGTTGCTCCTTTTTCTTTTTCAGTCAGGTTGCTCCTTTTTCTTTTTCAGTCAGGTTGCTCCTTTTTCTTTTTCAGTCAGGTTGCTCCTTTTTCTTTTTCAGTCAGGTTGCTCCTTTTTCTTTTTCAGTCAGGTTGCTCCTTTTCCTTGTCTGCCAGCTTGCTCCTTTTTCTTTTTCAGTCAGCTTGCTCCTTTTCCTTGTCTGCCAGCTTGCTCCTTTTTCTTTTTCAGTCAGGTTGCTCCTTTTCCTTGTCTGCCAGCTTGCTCCTTTTTCTTTTTCAGTCAGCTTGCTCCTTTTCCTTGTCTGCCAGCTTGCTCCTTTTTCTTTTTCAGTCAGGTTGCTCCTTTTTCTTTTTCAGTCAGGTTGCTCCTTTTTCTTTTTCAGTCAGGTTGCTCCTTTTTCTTTTTCAGTCAGGTTGCTCCTTTTTCTTTTTCAGTCAGGTTGCTCCTTTTCCTTGTCTGCTAGCTTGCTCCTTTTTCTTTTTCAGTCAGGTTGCTCCTTTTTCTTTTTCAGTCAGGTTGCTCCTTTTTCTTTTTCAGTCAGGTTGCTCCTTTTTCTTTTTCAGTCAGGTTGCTCCTTTTTCTTTTTCAGTCAGGTTGCTCCTTTTTCTTTTTCAGTCAGGTTGCTCCTTTTTCTTTTTCAGTCAGGTTGCTCCTTTTCCTTTTTCAGTCAGGTTGCTCCTTTTCCTTTTTCAGTCAGGTTGCTCCTTTTCCTTTTTCAGTCAGGTTGCTCCTTTTCCTTTTTCAGTCAGGTTGCTCCTTTTTCTTTTTCAGTCAGGTTGCTCCTTTTTCTTTTTCAGTCAGGTTGCTCCTTTTTCTTTTTCAGTCAGCTTGCTCCTTTTCCTTTTTCAGTCAGGTTGCTCCTTTTCCTTGTCTGCCAGCTTGCTCCTTTTTCTTTTTCAGTCAGGTTGCTCCTTTTCCTTGTCTGCCAGCTTGCTCCTTTTTCTTTTTCAGTCAGCTTGCTCCTTTTTCTTTTTCAGTCAGCTTGCTCCTTTTCCTTGTCTGCCAGCTTGCTCCTTTTTCTTTTTCAGTCAGCTTGCTCCTTTTTCTTTTTCAGTCAGCTTGCTCCTTTTTCTTTTTCAGTCAGCTTGCTCCTTTTTCTTTTTCAGTCAGCTTGCTCCTTTTTCTTTTTCAGTCAGCTTGCTCCTTTTTCTTTTTCAGTCAGGTTGCTCCTTTTTCTTGTCTGCCAGGTTGCTCCTTTTTCTTTTTCAGTCAGGTTGCTCCTTTTTCTTGTCTGCCAGGTTGCTCCTTTTTCTTTTTCAGTCAGGTTGCTCCTTTTTCTTTTT
The DNA here is from genome assembly GCA_033556795.1 of Tapera naevia. Lineage (NCBI taxonomy): Eukaryota > Metazoa > Chordata > Aves > Cuculiformes > Neomorphidae > Tapera > Tapera naevia. The sequence goes on along the minus strand of JAUMJJ010000533.1, from coordinate 98,448 downwards.
CAGTCAGCTTGCTCCTTTTTCTTTTTCAGTCAGCTTGCTCCTTTTTCTTTTTCAGTCAGCTTGCTCCTTTTTCTTTTTCAGTCAGGTTGCTCCTTTTTCTTTTTCAGTCAGCTTGCTCCTTTTTCTTTTTCAGTCAGGTTGCTCCTTTTTCTTTTTCAGTCAGCTTGCTCCTTTTTCTTGTCTGCCAGGTTGCTCCTTTTTCTTTTTCAGTCAGGTTGCTCCTTTTTCTTTTTCAGTCAGGTTGCTCCTTTTTCTTTTTCAGTCAGGTTGCTCCTTTTTCTTTTTCAGTCAGGTTGCTCCTTTTTCTTTTTCAGTCAGGTTGCTCCTTTTTCTTTTTCAGTCAGGTTGCTCCTTTTTCTTTTTCAGTCAGGTTGCTCCTTTTTCTTTTTCAGTCAGGTTGCTCCTTTTCCTTGTCTGCCAGCTTGCTCCTTTTCCTTGTCTGCCAGCTTGCTCCTTTTTCTTTTTCAGTCAGGTTGCTCCTTTTTCTTTTTCAGTCAGGTTGCTCCTTTTTCTTTTTCAGTCAGGTTGCTCCTTTTTCTTTTTCAGTCAGGTTGCTCCTTTTTCTTTTTCAGTCAGGTTGCTCCTTTTCCTTGTCTGCCAGCTTGCTCCTTTTTCTTTTTCAGTCAGGTTGCTCCTTTTTCTTTTTCAGTCAGGTTGCTCCTTTTTCTTTTTCAGTCAGGTTGCTCCTTTTTCTTTTTCAGTCAGGTTGCTCCTTTTTCTTTTTCAGTCAGGTTGCTCCTTTTTCTTTTTCAGTCAGGTTGCTCCTTTTTCTTTTTCAGTCAGGTTGCTCCTTTTTCTTTTTCAGTCAGGTTGCTCCTTTTTCTTTTTCAGTCAGGTTGCTCCTTTTTCTTTTTCAGTCAGGTTGCTCCTTTTTCTCTTTCAGTCAGGTTGCTCCTTTTTCTTTTTCAGTCAGGTTGCTCCTTTTTCTTTTTCAGTCAGGTTGCTCCTTTTTCTTTTTCAGTCAGGTTGCTCCTTTTTCTTTTTCAGTCAGGTTGCTCCTTTTTCTTTTTCAGTCAGGTTGCTCCTTTTTCTTTTTCAGTCAGGTTGCTCCTTTTTCTTTTTCAGTCAGGTTGCTCCTTTTTCTTTTTCAGTCAGGTTGCTCCTTTTTCTTTTTCAGTCAGGTTGCTCCTTTTTCTTTTTCAGTCAGGTTGCTCCTTTTTCTTTTTCAGTCAGGTTGCTCCTTTTCCTTTTTCAGTCAGGTTGCTCCTTTTCCTTTTTCAGTCAGGTTGCTCCTTTTCCTTTTTCAGTCAGCTTGCTCCTTTTTCTTTTTCAGTCAGGTTGCTCCTTTTCCTTTTTCAGTCAGCTTGCTCCTTTTTCTTTTTCAGTCAGGTTGCTCCTTTTCCTTTTTCAGTCAGCTTGCTCCTTTTTCTTTTTCAGTCAGGTTGCTCCTTTTCCTTTTTCAGTCAGCTTGCTCCTTTTTCTTTTTCAGTCAGGTTGCTCCTTTTCCTTTTTCAGTCAGCTTGCTCCTTTTTCTTTTTCAGTCAGGTTGCTCCTTTTCCTTGTCTGCCAGCTTGCTCCTTTTTCTTTTTCAGTCAGGTTGCTCCTTTTCCTTGTCTGCCAGCTTGCTCCTTTTTCTTTTTCAGTCAGGTTGCTCCTTTTCCTTGTCTGCCAGCTTGCTCCTTTTTCTTTTTAAGTCAGCTTGCTCCTTTTTCTTTTTCAGTCAGCTTGCTCCTTTTTCTTTTTCAGTCAGGTTGCTCCTTTTTCTTGTCTGCCAGCTTGCTCCTTTTTCTTTTTCAGTCAGGTTGCTCCTTTTTCTTTTTCAGTCAGGTTGCTCCTTTTTCTTTTTCAGTCAGGTTGCTCCTTTTTCTTTTTCAGTCAGGTTGCTTCTTTTTCTTTTTCAGTCAGGTTGCTCCTTTTTCTTTTTCAGTCAGGTTGCTTCTTTTTCTTTTTCAGTCAGGTTGCTCCTTTTTCTTTTTCAGTCAGGTTGCTCCTTTTTCTTTTTCAGTCAGGTTGCTCCTTTTTCTTTTTCAGTCAGGTTGCTCCTTTTTCTTTTTCAGTCAGGTTGCTCCTTTTTCTTTTTCAGTCAGGTTGCTCCTTTTTCTTTTTCAGTCAGGTTGCTCCTTTTTCTTTTTCAGTCAGGTTGCTCCTTTTTCTTTTTCAGTCAGGTTGCTCCTTTTCCTTGTCTGCCAGCTTGCTCCTTTTCCTTGTCTGCCAGCTTGCTCCTTTTTCTTTTTCAGTCAGGTTGCTCCTTTTTCTTTTTCAGTCAGGTTGCTCCTTTTCCTTGTCTGCCAGCTTGCTCCTTTTCCTTGTCTGCCAGCTTGCTCCTTTTTCTTTTTCAGTCAGGTTGCTCCTTTTCCTTTTTCAGTCAGGTTGCTCCTTTTCCTTGTCTGCCAGCTTGCTCCTTTTCCTTGTCTGCCAGCTTGCTCCTTTTTCTTTTTCAGTCAGGTTGCTCCTTTTTCTTTTTCAGTCAGGTTGCTCCTTTTCTTTTTTCAGTCAGGTTGCTCCTTTTCCTTGTCTGCCAGCTTGCTCCTTTTTCTTTTTCAGTCAGGTTGCTCCTTTTTCTTTTTCAGTCAGCTTGCTCCTTTTCCTTGTCTGCCAGCTTGCTCCTTTTCCTTGTCTGCCAGCTTGCTCCTTTTCCTTGTCTGCCAGCTTGCTCCTTTTTCTTTTTCAGTCAGGTTGCTCCTTTTCCTTTTTCAGTCAGGTTGCTCCTTTTCCTTGTCTGCCAGCTTGCTCCTTTTCCTTGTCTGCCAGCTTGCTCCTTTTTCTTTTTCAGTCAGGTTGCTCCTTTTTCTTTTTCAGTCAGCTTGCTCCTTTTCTTTTTTCAGTCAGGTTGCTCCTTTTCCTTGTCTGCCAGCTTGCTCCTTTTTCTTTTTCAGTCAGGTTGCTCCTTTTTCTTTTTCAGTCAGCTTGCTCCTTTTCCTTGTCTGCCAGCTTGCTCCTTTTCCTTGTCTGCCAGCTTGCTCCTTTTTCTTTTTCAGTCAGGTTGCTCCTTTTTCTTTTTCAGTCAGGTTGCTCCTTTTCCTTGTCTGCCAGCTTGCTCCTTTTTCTTTTTCAGTCAGGTTGCTCCTTTTTCTTTTTCAGTCAGGTTGCTCCTTTTTCTTTTTCAGTCAGGTTGCTCCTTTTCCTTGTCTGCCAGCTTGCTCCTTTTCCTTGTCTGCCAGCTTGCTCCTTTTTCTTTTTCAGTCACGTTGCTCCTTTTTCTTTTTCAGTCAGGTTGCTCCTTTTCCTTGTCTGCCAGCTTGCTCCTTTTCCTTGTCTGCCAGCTTGCTCCTTTTTCTTTTTCAGTCAGGTTGCTCCTTTTTCTTTTTCAGTCAGGTTGCTCCTTTTCCTTGTCTGCCAGCTTGCTCCTTTTTCTTTTTCAGTCAGGTTGCTCCTTTTTCTTTTTCAGTCAGGTTGCTCCTTTTTCTTTTTCAGTCAGGTTGCTCCTTTTCCTTGTCTGCCAGCTTGCTCCTTTTCCTTGTCTGCCAGCTTGCTCCTTTTCCTTGTCTGCCAGCTTGCTCCTTTTTCTTTTTCAGTCACGTTGCTCCTTTTTCTTTTTCAGTCAGGTTGCTCCTTTTTCTTTTTCAGTCAGGTTGCTCCTTTTTCTTTTTCAGTCAGGTTGCTCCTTTTTCTTTTTCAGTCAGGTTGCTCCTTTTTCTTTTTCAGTCAGGTTGCTCCTTTTTCTTTTTCAGTCAGGTTGCTCCTTTTTCTTTTTCAGTCAGGTTGCTCCTTTTTCTTTTTCAGTCAGGTTGCTCCTTTTTCTTTTTCAGTCAGGGTGCTCCTTTTTCTTTTTCAGTCAGGGTGCTCCTTTTTCTTTTTCAGTCAGGTTGCTCCTTTTTCTTTTTCAGTCAGGTTGCTCCTTTTTCTTTTTCAGTCAGGTTGCTCCTTTTTCTTTTTCAGTCAGGTTGCTCCTTTTTCTTTTTCAGTCAGGTTGCTCCTTTTTCTTTTTCAGTCAGGTTGCTCCTTTTTCTTTTTCAGTCAGGTTGCTCCTTTTTCTTTTTCAGTCAGGTTGCTCCTTTTTCTTTTTCAGTCAGGTTGCTCCTTTTTCTTTTTCAGTCAGGTTGCTCCTTTTTCTTTTTCAGTCAGGTTGCTCCTTTTTCTTTTTCAGTCAGGTTGCTCCTTTTTCTTTTTCAGTCAGGTTGCTCCTTTTTCTTTTTCAGTCAGGTTGCTCCTTTTTCTTTTTCAGTCAGGTTGCTCCTTTTCCTTGTCTGCCAGCTTGCTCCTTTTTCTTTTTCAGTCACGTTGCTCCTTTTTCTTTTTCAGTCACGTTGCTCCTTTTCCTTTTTCAGTCAGGTTGCTCCTTTTTCTTTTTCAGTCAGGTTGCTCCTTTTCCTTTTTCAGTCAGGTTGCTCCTTTTTCTTTTTCAGTCAGGTTGCTCCTTTTCCTTTTTCAGTCAGGTTGCTCCTTTTTCTTTTTCAGTCAGGTTGCTCCTTTTCCTTTTTCAGTCAGGTTGCTCCTTTTTCTTTTTCAGTCAGGTTGCTCCTTTTCCTTGTCTGCCAGCTTGCTCCTTTTTCTTTTTCAGTCAGGTTGCTCCTTTTCCTTGTCTGCCAGCTTGCTCCTTTTTCTTTTTCAGTCAGGTTGCTCCTTTTCCTTGTCTGCCAGCTTGCTCCTTTTTCTTTTTCAGTCAGGTTGCTCCTTTTCCTTGTCTGCCAGGTTGCTCCTTTTTCTTTTTCAGTCAGCTTGCTCCTTTTTCTTTTTCAGTCAGGTTGCTCCTTTTCCTTGTCTGCCAGCTTGCTCCTTTTTCTTTTTCAGTCAGGTTGCTCCTTTTCCTTGTCTGCCAGCTTGCTCCTTTTTCTTTTTCAGTCAGGTTGCTCCTTTTCCTTGTCTGCCAGCTTGCTCCTTTTTCTTTTTCAGTCAGCTTGCTCCTTTTCCTTGTCTGCCAGCTTGCTCCTTTTTCTTTTTCAGTCAGCTTGCTCCTTTTCCTTGTCTGCCAGCTTGCTCCTTTTTCTTTTTCAGTCAGGTTGCTCCTTTTCCTTGTCTGCCAGCTTGCTCCTTTTTCTTTTTCAGTCAGCTTGCTCCTTTTCCTTGTCTGCCAGCTTGCTCCTTTTTCTTTTTCAGTCAGCTTGCTCCTTTTCCTTGTCTGCCAGCTTGCTCCTTTTTCTTTTTCAGTCAGCTTGCTCCTTTTCCTTGTCTGCCAGCTTGCTCCTTTTTCTTTTTCAGTCAGGTTGCTCCTTTTCCTTGTCTGCCAGCTTGCTCCTTTTTCTTTTTCAGTCAGGTTGCTCCTTTTCCTTGTCTGCCAGCTTGCTCCTTTTTCTTTTTCAGTCAGGTTGCTCCTTTTCCTTGTCTGCCAGCTTGCTCCTTTTTCTTTTTCAGTCAGGTTGCTCCTTTTCCTTGTCTGCCAGCTTGCTCCTTTTTCTTTTTCAGTCAGGTTGCTCCTTTTTCTTTTTCAGTCAGGTTGCTCCTTTTTCTTTTTCAGTCAGGTTGCTCCTTTTTCTTTTTCAGTCAGGTTGCTCCTTTTTCTTTTTCAGTCAGGTTGCTCCTTTTTCTTTTTCAGTCAGGTTGCTCCTTTTTCTTTTTCAGTCAGGTTGCTCCTTTTTCTTTTTCAGTCAGGTTGCTCCTTTTTCTTTTTCAGTCAGGTTGCTCCTTTTTCTTTTTCAGTCAGGTTGCTCCTTTTTCTTTTTCAGTCAGGTTGCTCCTTTTCCTTGTCTGCCAGCTTGCTCCTTTTCCTTGTCTGCCAGCTTGCTCCTTTTTCTTTTTCAGTCACGTTGCTCCTTTTTCTTTTTCAGTCAGGTTGCTCCTTTTTCTTTTTCAGTCAGGTTGCTCCTTTTCCTTGTCTGCCAGCTTGCTCCTTTTCCTTGTCTGCCAGCTTGCTCCTTTTTCTTTTTCAGTCAGGTTGCTCCTTTTCCTTTTTCAGTCAGGTTGCTCCTTTTCCTTGTCTGCCAGCTTGCTCCTTTTCCTTGTCTGCCAGCTTGCTCCTTTTTCTTTTTCAGTCAGGTTGCTCCTTTTTCTTTTTCAGTCAGGTTGCTCCTTTTCTTTTTTCAGTCAGGTTGCTCCTTTTCTTTTTTCAGTCAGGTTGCTCCTTTTCCTTGTCTGCCAGCTTGCTCCTTTTCCTTGTCTGCCAGCTTGCTCCTTTTTCTTTTTCAGTCAGGTTGCTCCTTTTTCTTTTTCAGTCAGCTTGCTCCTTTTCCTTGTCTGCCAGCTTGCTCCTTTTCCTTGTCTGCCAGCTTGCTCCTTTTCCTTGTCTGCCAGCTTGCTCCTTTTTCTTTTTCAGTCAGGTTGCTCCTTTTTCTTTTTCAGTCAGGTTGCTCCTTTTCCTTGTCTGCCAGCTTGCTCTTTTTCTTTTTCAGTCAGGTTGCTCCTTTTTCTTTTTCAGTCAGGTTGCTCCTTTTCCTTGTCTGCCAGCTTGCTCCTTTTTCTTTTTCAGTCAGGTTGCTCCTTTTTCTTTTTCAGTCAGGTTGCTCCTTTTTCTTTTTCAGTCAGGTTGCTCCTTTTCCTTGTCTGCCAGCTTGCTCCTTTTTCTTTTTCAGTCAGGTTGCTCCTTTTCCTTGTCAGTCAGGTTGCTCCTTTTTCTTTTTCAGTCAGGTTGCTCCTTTTTCTTTTTCAGTCAGGTTGCTCCTTTTTCTTTTTCAGTCAGGTTGCTCCTTTTTCTTTTTCAGTCAGGTTGCTCCTTTTTCTTTTTCAGTCAGGTTGCTCCTTTTCCTTTTTCAGTCAGGTTGCTCCTTTTTCTTTTTCAGTCAGGTTGCTCCTTTTTCTTTTTCAGTCAGGTTGCTCCTTTTCCTTTTTCAGTCAGGTTGCTCCTTTTTCTTTTTCAGTCAGGTTGCTCCTTTTTCTTTTTCAGTCAGGTTGCTCCTTTTTCTTTTTCAGTCAGGTTGCTCCTTTTCCTTTTTCAGTCAGGTTGCTCCTTTTTCTTTTTCAGTCAGGTTGCTCCTTTTTCTTTTTCAGTCAGGTTGCTCCTTTTCCTTTTTCAGTCAGGTTGCTCCTTTTTCTTTTTCAGTCAGGTTGCTCCTTTTTCTTTTTCAGTCAGGTTGCTCCTTTTCCTTTTTCAGTCAGGTTGCTCCTTTTTCTTTTTCAGTCAGGTTGCTCCTTTTTCTTTTTCAGTCAGGTTGCTCCTTTTCCTTTTTCAGTCAGGTTGCTCCTTTTTCTTTTTCAGTCAGGTTGCTCCTTTTTCTTTTTCAGTCAGGTTGCTCCTTTTCCTTTTTCAGTCAGGTTGCTCCTTTTTCTTTTTCAGTCAGGTTGCTCCTTTTTCTTTTTCAGTCAGGTTGCTCCTTTTCCTTTTTCAGTCAGGTTGCTCCTTTTTCTTTTTCAGTCAGGTTGCTCCTTTTCCTTTTTCAGTCAGGTTGCTCCTTTTTCTTTTTCAGTCAGGTTGCTCCTTTTCCTTTTTCAGTCAGGTTGCTCCTTTTCCTTTTTCAGTCAGGTTGCTCCTTTTTCTTTTTCAGTCAGGTTGCTCCTTTTTCTTTTTCAGTCAGGTTGCTCCTTTTCCTTGTCTGCCAGCTTGCTCCTTTTTCTTTTTCAGTCAGGTTGCTCCTTTTCCTTGTCTGCCAGCTTGCTCCTTTTTCTTTTTCAGTCAGGTTGCTCCTTTTCCTTGTCTGCCAGGTTGCTCCTTTTTCTTTTTCAGTCAGGTTGCTCCTTTTCCTTGTCTGCCAGGTTGCTCCTTTTTCTTTTTCAGTCAGCTTGCTCCTTTTTCTTTTTCAGTCAGGTTGCTCCTTTTCCTTGTCTGCCAGCTTGCTCCTTTTTCTTTTTCAGTCAGGTTGCTCCTTTTCCTTGTCTGCCAGCTTGCTCCTTTTTCTTTTTCAGTCAGCTTGCTCCTTTTCCTTGTCTGCCAGCTTGCTCCTTTTTCTTTTTCAGTCAGCTTGCTCCTTTTCCTTGTCTGCCAGCTTGCTCCTTATTCTTTTTCAGTCAGGTTGCTCCTTTTCCTTGTCTGCCAGCTTGCTCCTTTTTCTTTTTCAGTCAGCTTGCTCCTTTTCCTTGTCTGCCAGCTTGCTCCTTTTTCTTTTTCAGTCAGCTTGCTCCTTTTCCTTGTCTGCCAGCTTGCTCCTTTTTCTTTTTCAGTCAGCTTGCTCCTTTTCCTTGTCTGCCAGCTTGCTCCTTTTTCTTTTTCAGTCAGCTTGCTCCTTTTCCTTGTCTGCCAGCTTGCTCCTTTTTCTTTTTCAGTCAGCTTGCTCCTTTTCCTTGTCTGCCAGCTTGCTCCTTTTTCTTTTTCAGTCAGCTTGCTCCTTTTCCTTGTCTGCCAGCTTGCTCCTTTTTCTTTTTCAGTCAGGTTGCTCCTTTTCCTTGTCTGCCAGCTTGCTCCTTTTTCTTTTTCAGTCAGGTTGCTCCTTTTCCTTGTCTGCCAGCTTGCTCCTTTTTCTTTTTCAGTCAGGTTGCTCCTTTTCCTTGTCTGCCAGCTTGCTCCTTTTTCTTTTCAGTCAGGTTGCTCCTTTTCCTTGTCTGCCAGCTTGCTCCTTTTTCTTTTTCAGTCAGGTTGCTCCTTTTCCTTGTCTGCCAGCTTGCTCCTTTTTCTTTTTCAGTCAGGTTGCTCCTTTTTCTTTTTCAGTCAGGTTGCTCCTTTTTCTTTTTCAGTCAGGTTGCTCCTTTTTCTTTTTCAGTCAGGTTGCTCCTTTTTCTTTTTCAGTCAGGTTGCTCCTTTTTCTTTTTCAGTCAGGTTGCTCCTTTTCCTTGTCTGCCAGCTTGCTCCTTTTCCTTGTCTGCCAGCTTGCTCCTTTTCCTTGTCTGCCAGCTTGCTCCTTTTTCTTTTTCAGTCAGGTTGCTCCTTTTTCTTTTTCAGTCAGGTTGCTCCTTTTCCTTGTCTGCCAGCTTGCTCCTTTTTCTTTTTCAGTCAGGTTGCTCCTTTTCCTTGTCTGCCAGCTTGCTCCTTTTTCTTTTTCAGTCAGGTTGCTCCTTTTTCTTTTTCAGTCAGCTTGCTCCTTTTTCTTTTTCAGTCAGGTTGCTCCTTTTTCTTTTTCAGTCAGCTTGCTCCTTTTTCTTTTCAGTCAGGTTGCTCCTTTTTCTTTTTCAGTCAGGTTGCTCCTTTTTCTTTTCAGTCAGGTTGCTGCTTTTTCTTTTTCAGTCAGGTTGCTCCTTTTTCTTTTCAGTCAGGTTGCTCCTTTTTCTTTTTCAGTCAGGTTGCTCCTTTTTCTTTTCAGTCAGGTTGCTCCTTTTTCTTTTTCAGTCAGGTTGCTCCTTTTTCTTTTTCAGTCAGGTTGCTCCTTTTTCTTTTTCAGTCAGGTTGCTCCTTTTTCTTTTTCAGTCAGGTTGCTCCTTTTTCTTTTTCAGTCAGCTTGCTCCTTTTTCTTTTTCAGTCAGGTTGCTCCTTTTTCTTTTTCAGTCAGCTTGCTCCTTTTTCTTTTTCAGTCAGGTTGCTCCTTTTTCTTTTTCAGTCAGCTTGCTCCTTTTTCTTTTTCAGTCAGGTTGCTCCTTTTTCTTTTTCAGTCAGCTTGCTCCTTTTTCTTTTTCAGTCAGGTTGCTCCTTTTTCTTTTTCAGTCAGGTTGCTCCTTTTTCTTTTTCAGTCAGGTTGCTCCTTTTCCTTTTTCAGTCAGGTTGCTCCTTTTTCTTTTTCAGTCAGGTTGCTCCTTTTTCTTTTTCAGTCAGGTTGCTCCTTTTTCTTTTTCAGTCAGGTTGCTCCTTTTTCTTTTTCAGTCAGCTTGCTCCTTTTTCTTTTTCAGTCAGGTTGCTCCTTTTTCTTTTTCAGTCAGGTTGCTCCTTTTTCTTTTTCAGTCAGGTTGCTCCTTTTTCTTTTTCAGTCAGGTTGCTCCTTTTCCTTTTTCAGTCAGGTTGCTCCTTTTTCTTTTTCAGTCAGGTTGCTCCTTTTCCTTTTTCAGTCAGGTTGCTCCTTTTTCTTTTTCAGTCAGGTTGCTCCTTTTCCTTGTCTGCCAGCTTGCTCCTTTTTCTTTTTCAGTCAGGTTGCTCCTTTTCCTTGTCTGCCAGCTTGCTCCTTTTTCTTTTTCAGTCAGGTTGCTCCTTTTTCTTTTTCAGTCAGGTTGCTCCTTTTTCTTTTTCAGTCAGGTTGCTCCTTTTTCTTTTTCAGTCAGGTTGCTCCTTTTCCTTGTCTGCCAGCTTGCTCCTTTTTCTTTTTCAGTCAGGTTGCTCCTTTTCCTTGTCTGCCAGCTTGCTCCTTTTTCTTTTTCAGTCAGGTTGCTCCTTTTCCTTGTCTGCCAGCTTGCTCCTTTTTCTTTTTCAGTCAGGTTGCTCCTTTTCCTTGTCTGCCAGCTTGCTCCTTTTTCTTTTTCAGTCAGCTTGCTCCTTTTCCTTGTCTGCCAGCTTGCTCCTTTTTCTTTTTCAGTCAGCTTGCTCCTTTTCCTTGTCTGCCAGCTTGCTCCTTTTTCTTTTTCAGTCAGCTTGCTCCTTTTCCTTGTCTGCCAGCTTGCTCCTTTTTCTTTTTCAGTCAGCTTGCTCCTTTTCCTTGTCTGCCAGCTTGCTCCTTTTTCTTTTTCAGTCAGGTTGCTCCTTTTCCTTGTCTGCCAGCTTGCTCCTTTTTCTTTTTCAGTCAGCTTGCTCCTTTTCCTTGTCTGCCAGCTTGCTCCTTTTTCTTTTTCAGTCAGCTTGCTCCTTTTCCTTGTCTGCCAGCTTGCTCCTTTTTCTTTTTCAGTCAGCTTGCTCCTTTTCCTTGTCTGCCAGCTTGCTCCTTTTTCTTTTTCAGTCAGCTTGCTCCTTTTCCTTGTCTGCCAGCTTGCTCCTTTTTCTTTTTCAGTCAGCTTGCTCCTTTTCCTTGTCTGCCAGCTTGCTCCTTTTTCTTTTTCAGTCAGCTTGCTCCTTTTCCTTGTCTGCCAGCTTGCTCCTTTTTCTTTTTCAGTCAGGTTGCTCCTTTTCCTTGTCTGCCAGCTTGCTCCTTTTTCTTTTTCAGTCAGGTTGCTCCTTTTCCTTGTCTGCCAGCTTGCTCCTTTTTCTTTTTCAGTCAGGTTGCTCCTTTTCCTTGTCTGCCAGCTTGCTCCTTTTTCTTTTTCAGTCAGGTTGCTCCTTTTCCTTGTCTGCCAGCTTGCTCCTTTTTCTTTTTCAGTCAGGTTGCTCCTTTTCCTTGTCTGCCAGCTTGCTCCTTTTTCTTTTTCAGTCAGGTTGCTCCTTTTCCTTGTCTGCCAGCTTGCTCCTTTTTCTTTTTCAGTCAGGTTGCTCCTTTTTCTTTTTCAGTCAGATTGCTCCTTTTTCTTTTTCAGTCAGGTTGCTCCTTTTTCTTTTTCAGTCAGATTGCTCCTTTTTCTTTTTCAGTCAGGTTGCTCCTTTTTCTTTTTCAGTCAGGTTGCTCCTTTTTCTTTTTCAGTCAGGTTGCTCCTTTTTCTTTTTCAGTCAGGTTGCTCCTTTTTCTTTTTCAGTCAGGTTGCTCCTTTTTCTTTTTCAGTCAGGTTGCTCCTTTTCCTTGTCTGCCAGCTTGCTCCTTTTCCTTGTCTGCCAGCTTGCTCCTTTTTCTTTTTCAGTCAGGTTGCTCCTTTTTCTTTTTCAGTCAGGTTGCTCCTTTTCCTTGTCTGCCAGCTTGCTCCTTTTTCTTTTTCAGTCAGGTTGCTCCTTTTTCTTTTTCAGTCAGGTTGCTCCTTTTTCTTTTCAGTCAGGTTGCTCCTTTTTCTTTTTCAGTCAGGTTGCTCCTTTTTCTTTTCAGTCAGGTTGCTCCTTTTTCTTTTTCAGTCAGGTTGCTCCTTTTTCTTTTTCAGTCAGGTTGCTCCTTTTTCTTTTTCAGTCAGGTTGCTCCTTTTTCTTTTTCAGTCAGGTTGCTCCTTTTTCTTTTTCAGTCAGGTTGCTCCTTTTTCTTTTTCAGTCAGGTTGCTCCTTTTTCTTTTTCAGTCAGGTTGCTCCTTTTTCTTTTTCAGTCAGCTTGCTCCTTTTTCTTTTTCAGTCAGGTTGCTCCTTTTCCTTGTCTGCCAGCTTGCTCCTTTTTCTTTTTCAGTCAGGTTGCTCCTTTTTCTTTTTCAGTCAGCTTGCTCCTTTTTCTTTTTCAGTCAGGTTGCTCCTTTTTCTTTTTCAGTCAGCTTGCTCCTTTTTCTTTTTCAGTCAGGTTGCTCCTTTTTCTTTTTCAGTCAGCTTGCTCCTTTTTCTTTTTCAGTCAGGTTGCTCCTTTTTCTTTTTCAGTCAGGTTGCTCCTTTTTCTTTTTCAGTCAGCTTGCTCCTTTTTCTTTTTCAGTCAGGTTGCTCCTTTTTCTTTTTCAGTCAGCTTGCTCCTTTTTCTTTTTCAGTCAGGTTGCTCCTTTTTCTTTTTCAGTCAGGTTGCTCCTTTTTCTTTTTCAGTCAGGTTGCTCCTTTTTCTTTTTCAGTCAGGTTGCTCCTTTTTCTTTTTCAGTCAGGTTGCTCCTTTTTCTTTTTCAGTCAGGTTGCTCCTTTTTCTTTTTCAGTCAGGTTGCTCCTTTTCCTTTTTCAGTCAGGTTGCTCCTTTTCCTTTTTCAGTCAGGTTGCTCCTTTTCCTTTTTCAGTCAGGTTGCTCCTTTTCCTTTTTCAGTCAGGTTGCTCCTTTTACTTTTTCAGTCAGCTTGCTCCTTTTTCTTTTTCAGTCAGCTTGCTCCTTTTTCTTTTTCAGTCAGCTTGCTCCTTTTTCTTTTTCAGTCAGCTTGCTCCTTTTTCTTTTTCAGTCAGCTTGCTCCTTTTTCTTTTTCAGTCAGCTTGCTCCTTTTTCTTTTTCAGTCAGCTTGCTCCTTTTTCTTTTTCAGTCAGCTTGCTCCTTTTTCTTTTTCAGTCAGCTTGCTCCTTTTCCTTTTTCAGTCAGCTTGCTCCTTTTCCTTTTTCAGTCAGCTTGCTCCTTTTCCTTTTTCAGTCAGGTTGCTCCTTTTCCTTTTTCAGTCAGCTTGCTCCTTTTCCTTTTTCAGTCAGCTTGCTCCTTTTCCTTTTTCAGTCAGCTTGCTCCTTTTCCTTTTTCAGTCAGCTTGCTCCTTTTCCTTTTTCAGTCAGGTTGCTCCTTTTCCTTTTTCAGTCAGCTTGCTCCTTTTCCTTTTTCAGTCAGGTTGCTCCTTTTCCTTTTTCAGTCAGCTTGCTCCTTTTCCTTTTTCAGTCAGCTTGCTCCTTTTCCTTTTTCAGTCAGCTTGCTCCTTTTCCTTTTTCAGTCAGGTTGCTCCTTTTCCTTTTTCAGTCAGCTTGCTCCTTTTCCTTTTTCAGTCAGCTTGCTCCTTTTCCTTTTTCAGTCAGCTTGCTCCTTTTCCTTTTTCAGTCAGCTTGCTCCTTTTCCTTTTTCAGTCAGCTTGCTCCTTTTCCTTTTTCAGTCAGCTTGCTCCTTTTCCTTTTTCAGTCAGCTTGCTCCTTTTCCTTTTTCAGTCAGCTTGCTCCTTTTCCTTTTTCAGTCAGCTTGCTCCTTTTCCTTTTTCAGTCAGCTTGCTCCTTTTCCTTTTTCAGTCAGCTTGCTCCTTTTCCTTTTTCAGTCAGCTTGCTCCTTTTCCTTTTTCAGTCAGCTTGCTCCTTTTCCTTTTTCAGTCAGCTTGCTCCTTTTCCTTTTTCAGTCAGCTTGCTCCTTTTCCTTTTTCAGTCAGCTTGCTCCTTTTCCTTTTTCAGTCAGCTTGCTCCTTTTCCTTTTTCAGTCAGCTTGCTCCTTTTCCTTTTTCAGTCAGCTTGCTCCTTTTCCTTTTTCAGTCAGCTTGCTCCTTTTCCTTTTTCAGTCAGCTTGCTCCTTTTCCTTTTTCAGTCAGCTTGCTCCTTTTCCTTTTTCAGTCAGCTTGCTCCTTTTCCTTTTTCAGTCAGCTTGCTCCTTTTCCTTTTTCAGTCAGCTTGCTCCTTTTCCTTTTTCAGTCAGCTTGCTCCTTTTCCTTTTTCAGTCAGCTTGCTCCTTTTCCTTTTTCAGTCAGCTTGCTCCTTTTCCTTTTTCAGTCAGCTTGCTCCTTTTCCTTTTTCAGTCAGCTTGCTCCTTTTCCTTTTTCAGTCAGCTTGCTCCTTTTCCTTTTTCAGTCAGCTTGCTCCTTTTCCTTTTTCAGTCAGCTTGCTCCTTTTCCTTTTTCAGTCAGCTTGCTCCTTTTCCTTTTTCAGTCAGCTTGCTCCTTTTCCTTTTTCAGTCAGGTTGCTCCTTTTCCTTTTTCAGTCAGGTTGCTCCTTTTCCTTTTTCAGTCAGCTTGCTCCTTTTCCTTTTTCAGTCAGCTTGCTCCTTTTCCTTTTTCAGTCAGCTTGCTCCTTTTCCTTTTTCAGTCAGCTTGCTCCTTTTCCTTTTTCAGTCAGCTTGCTCCTTTTCCTTTTTCAGTCAGCTTGCTCCTTTTCCTTTTTCAGTCAGCTTGCTCCTTTTCCTTTTTCAGTCAGCTTGCTCCTTTTCCTTTTTCAGTCAGCTTGCTCCTTTTCCTTTTTCAGTCAGCTTGCTCCTTTTCCTTTTTCAGTCAGCTTGCTCCTTTTCCTTTTTCAGTCAGCTTGCTCCTTTTCCTTTTTCAGTCAGCTTGCTCCTTTTCCTTTTTCAGTCAGCTTGCTCCTTTTCCTTTTTCAGTCAGCTTGCTCCTTTTCCTTTTTCAGTCAGCTTGCTCCTTTTCCTTTTTCAGTCAGCTTGCTCCTTTTCCTTTTTCAGTCAGCTTGCTCCTTTTCCTTTTTCAGTCAGGTTGCTCCTTTTCCTTTTTCAGTCAGGTTGCTCCTTTTCCTTTTTCAGTCAGGTTGCTCCTTTTCCTTTTTCAGTCAGCTTGCTCCTTTTCCTTTTTCAGTCAGCTTGCTCCTTTTCCTTTTTCAGTCAGGTTGCTCCTTTTCCTTTTTCAGTCAGGTTGCTCCTTTTCCTTTTTCAGTCAGCTTGCTCCTTTTCCTTTTTCAGTCAGCTTGCTCCTTTTCCTTTTTCAGTCAGGTTGCTCCTTTTCCTTTTTCAGTCAGGTTGCTCCTTTTCCTTTTTCAGTCAGCTTGCTCCTTTTCCTTTTTCAGTCAGGTTGCTCCTTTTCCTTTTTCAGTCAGGTTGCTCCTTTTCCTTTTTCAGTCAGGTTGCTCCTTTTCCTTTTTCAGTCAGGTTGCTCCTTTTCCTTTTTCAGTCAGGTTGCTCCTTTTCCTTTTTCAGTCAGGTTGCTCCTTTTCCTTTTTCAGTCAGGTTGCTCCTTTTCCTTTTTCAGTCAGGTTGCTCCTTTTCCTTTTTCAGTCAGGTTGCTCCTTTTCCTTTTTCAGTCAGGTTGCTCCTTTTCCTTTTTCAGTCAGGTTGCTCCTTTTCCTTTTTCAGTCAGGTTGCTCCTTTTCCTTTTTCAGTCAGGTTGCTCCTTTTCCTTTTTCAGTCAGGTTGCTCCTTTTCCTTTTTCAGTCAGGTTGCTCCTTTTCCTTTTTCAGTCAGGTTGCTCCTTTTCCTTTTTCAGTCAGGTTGCTCCTTTTTCCTTTTTCAGTCAGGTTGCTCCTTTTTCTTTTTCAGTCAGGTTGCTCCTTTTTCTTTTTCAGTCAGGTTGCTCCTTTTTCTTTTTCAGTCAGGTTGCTCCTTTTTCTTTTTCAGTCAGGTTGCTCCTTTTCTTTTTCAGTCAGGTTGCTCCTTTTTCTTTTTCAGTCAGGTTGCTCCTTTTTCTTTTTCAGTCAGGTTGCTCCTTTTCCTTGTCTGCCAGCTTGCTCCTTTTCCTTGTCTGCCAGCTTGCTCCTTTTCCTTGTCTGCCAGCTTGCTCCTTTTTCTTTTTCAGTCAGGTTGCTCCTTTTTCTTTTTCAGTCAGGTTGCTCCTTTTCCTTGTCTGCCAGCTTGCTCCTTTTCCTTGTCTGCCAGCTTGCTCCTTTTTCTTTTTCAGTCAGGTTGCTCCTTTTCCTTTTTCAGTCAGGTTGCTCCTTTTCCTTGTCTGCCAGCTTGCTCCTTTTCCTTGTCTGCCAGCTTGCTCCTTTTTCTTTTTCAGTCAGGTTGCTCCTTTTCTTTTTCAGTCAGGTTGCTCCTTTTCTTTTTTCAGTCAGGTTGCTCCTTTTCCTTGTCTGCCAGCTTGCTCCTTTTTCTTTTTCAGTCAGGTTGCTCCTTTTTCTTTTTCAGTCAGCTTGCTCCTTTTCCTTGTCTGCCAGCTTGCTCCTTTTCCTTGTCTGCCAGCTTGCTCCTTTTCCTTGTCTGCCAGCTTGCTCCTTTTCCTTGTCTGCCAGCTTGCTCCTTTTTCTTTTCAGTCAGGTTGCTCCTTTTCCTTTTTCAGTCAGGTTGCTCCTTTTCCTTGTCTGCCAGCTTGCTCCTTTTCCTTGTCTGCCAGCTTGCTCCTTTTTCTTTTTCAGTCAGGTTGCTCCTTTTTCTTTTTCAGTCAGGTTGCTCCTTTTCCTTGTCTGCCAGCTTGCTCCTTTTTCTTTTTCAGTCAGGTTGCTCCTTTTTCTTTTTCAGTCAGCTTGCTCCTTTTCCTTGTCTGCCAGCTTGCTCCTTTTTCTTTTTCAGTCAGGTTGCTCCTTTTTCTTTTTCAGTCAGCTTGCTCCTTTTCCTTGTCTGCCAGCTTGCTCCTTTTTTCTTTTTTCAGTCAGCTTGCTCCTTTTCCTTGTCTGCCAGCTTGCTCCTTTTTCTTCTTTTCAGTCAGCTTGCTCCTTTTCCTTGTCTGCCAGCTTGCTCCTTTTCCTTGTCTGCCAGCTTGCTCCTTTTCCTTGTCTGCCAGCTTGCTCCTTTTCCTTGTCTGCCAGCTTGCTCCTTTTTCTTTTTCAGTCAGGTTGCTCCTTTTTTTTTTCAGTCAGGTTGCTCCTTTTCCTTGTCTGCCAGCTTGCTCCTTTTTCTTTTTCAGTCAGGTTGCTCCTTTTCCTTGTCTGCCAGCTTGCTCCTTTTCCTTGTCTGCCAGCTTGCTCCTTTTCCTTGTCTGCCAGCTTGCTCCTTTTTCTTTTTCAGTCACGTTGCTCCTTTTTCTTTTTCAGTCAGGTTGCTCCTTTTCCTTGTCTGCCAGCTTGCTCCTTTTTCTTTTCCAGTCAGGTTGCTCCTTTTTCTTTTTCAGTCAGGTTGCTCCTTTTTCTTTTTCAGTCAGGTTGCTCCTTTTTCTTTTCCAGTCAGGTTGCTCCTTTTTCTTTTTCAGTCAGGTTGCTCCTTTTTCTTTTTCAGTCAGGTTGCTCCTTTTTCTTTTTCAGTCAGGTTGCTCCTTTTTCTTTCTCAGTCAGGTTGCTCCTTTTTCTTTTTCAGTCAGGTTGCTCCTTTTTCTTTCTCAGTCAGGTTGCTCCTTTTTCTTTTTCAGTCAGGTTGCTCCTTTTTCTTTTTCAGTCAGGTTGCTCCTTTTTCTTTCTCAGTCAGGTTGCTCCTTTTTCTTTTTCAGTCAGGTTGCTCCTTTTTCTTTCTCAGTCAGGTTGCTCCTTTTTCTTTTTCAGTCAGGTTGCTCCTTTTTCTTTCTCAGTCAGGTTGCTCCTTTTTCTTTTTCAGTCAGGTTGCTCCTTTTTCTTTCTCAGTCAGGTTGCTCCTTTTTCTTTTTCAGTCAGGTTGCTCCTTTTCCTTTTTCAGTCAGGTTGCTCCTTTTTCTTTTTCAGTCAGGTTGCTCCTTTTCCTTTTTCAGTCAGGTTGCTCCTTTTTCTTTTTCAGTCAGGTTGCTCCTTTTCCTTTTTCAGTCAGGTTGCTCCTTTTTCTTTTTCAGTCAGGTTGCTCCTTTTCCTTTTTCAGTCAGGTTGCTCCTTTTTCTTTTTCAGTCAGGTTGCTCCTTTTCCTTTTTCAGTCAGGTTGCTCCTTTTTCTTTTTCAGTCAGGTTGCTCCTTTTCCTTTTTCAGTCAGGTTGCTCCTTTTTCTTTTTCAGTCAGGTTGCTCCTTTTCCTTTTTCAGTCAGGTTGCTCCTTTTTCTTTTTCAGTCAGGTTGCTCCTTTTCCTTGTCTGCCAGCTTGCTCCTTTTTCTTTTTCAGTCAGGTTGCTCCTTTTCCTTGTCTGCCAGCTTGCTCCTTTTTCTTTTTCAGTCAGGTTGCTCCTTTTCCTTGTCTGCCAGGTTGCTCCTTTTTCTTTTTCAGTCAGGTTGCTCCTTTTCCTTGTCTGCCAGGTTGCTCCTTTTTCTTTTTCAGTCAGGTTGCTCCTTTTCCTTGTCTGCCAGGTTGCTCCTTTTTCTTTTCAGTCAGCTTGCTCCTTTTTCTTTTTCAGTCAGCTTGCTCCTTTTCCTTGTCTGCCAGCTTGCTCCTTTTTCTTTTTCAGTCAGCTTGCTCCTTTTCCTTGTCTGCCAGCTTGCTCCTTTTTCTTTTTCAGTCAGCTTGCTCCTTTTCCTTGTCTGCCAGCTTGCTCCTTTTTCTTTTTCAGTCAGGTTGCTCCTTTTTCTTTTTCAGTCAGGTTGCTCCTTTTCCTTGTCTGCCAGCTTGCTCCTTTTTCTTTTTCAGTCAGGTTGCTCCTTTTTCTTTTTCAGTCAGGTTGCTCCTTTTCCTTGTCTGCCAGCTTGCTCCTTTTTCTTTTTCAGTCAGGTTGCTCCTTTTCCTTGTCTGCCAGCTTGCTCCTTTTCCTTGTCTGCCAGCTTGCTCCTTTTTCTTTTTCAGTCACGTTGCTCCTTTTTCTTTTTCAGTCAGGTTGCTCCTTTTCCTTGTCTGCCAGCTTGCTCCTTTTTCTTTTTCAGTCAGGTTGCTCCTTTTTCTTTCTCAGTCAGGTTGCTCCTTTTTCTTTTTCAGTCAGGTTGCTCCTTTTTCTTTCTCAGTCAGGTTGCTCCTTTTTCTTCTCAGTCAGGTTGCTCCTTTTTCTTTCTCAGTCAGGTTGCTCCTTTTTCTTTTTCAGTCAGGTTGCTCCTTTTTCTTTCTCAGTCAGGTTGCTCCTTTTTCTTTTTCAGTCAGGTTGCTCCTTTTTCTTTTTCAGTCAGGTTGCTCCTTTTTCTTTCTCAGTCAGGTTGCTCCTTTTTCTTTTTCAGTCAGGTTGCTCCTTTTTCTTTTTCAGTCAGGTTGCTCCTTTTTCTTTCTCAGTCAGGTTGCTCCTTTTTCTTTTTCAGTCAGGTTGCTCCTTTTTCTTTCTCAGTCAGGTTGCTCCTTTTTCTTTTTCAGTCAGGTTGCTCCTTTTCCTTTTTCAGTCAGGTTGCTCCTTTTTCTTTTTCAGTCAGGTTGCTCCTTTTCCTTTTTCAGTCAGGTTGCTCCTTTTTCTTTTTCAGTCAGGTTGCTCCTTTTCCTTTTTCAGTCAGGTTGCTCCTTTTTCTTTTTCAGTCAGGTTGCTCCTTTTCCTTTTTCAGTCAGGTTGCTCCTTTTCCTTGTCTGCCAGCTTGCTCCTTTTCCTTGTCTGCCAGCTTGCTCCTTTTTCTTTTTCAGTCAGGTTGCTCCTTTTTCTTTTTCAGTCAGCTTGCTCCTTTTCCTTGTCTGCCAGCTTGCTCCTTTTCCTTGTCTGCCAGCTTGCTCCTTTTCCTTGTCTGCCAGCTTGCTCCTTTTTCTTTTTCAGTCAGGTTGCTCCTTTTTCTTTTTCAGTCAGGTTGCTCCTTTTCCTTGTCTGCCAGCTTGCTCCTTTTTCTTTTTCAGTCAGGTTGCTCCTTTTTCTTTTTCAGTCAGGTTGCTCCTTTTCCTTGTCTGCCAGCTTGCTCCTTTTCCTTGTCTGCCAGCTTGCTCCTTTTTCTTTTCCAGTCAGGTTGCTCCTTTTTCTTTTTCAGTCAGGTTGCTCCTTTTTCTTTTTCAGTCAGGTTGCTCCTTTTTCTTTTTCAGTCAGGTTGCTCCTTTTTCTTTTTCAGTCAGGTTGCTCCTTTTTCTTTTTCAGTCAGGTTGCTCCTTTTTCTTTTTCAGTCAGGTTGCTCCTTTTTCTTTTTCAGTCAGGTTGCTCCTTTTTCCTTTTTCAGTCAGGTTGCTCCTTTTTCTTTTTCAGTCAGGTTGCTCCTTTTTCTTTTTCAGTCAGGTTGCTCCTTTTCCTTTTTCAGTCAGGTTGCTCCTTTTTCTTTTTCAGTCAGGTTGCTCCTTTTCCTTTTTCAGTCAGGTTGCTCCTTTTTCTTTTTCAGTCAGGTTGCTCCTTTTTCTTTTTCAGTCAGGTTGCTCCTTTTTCTTTTTCAGTCAGGTTGCTCCTTTTCCTTTTTCAGTCAGGTTGCTCCTTTTTCTTTTTCAGTCAGGTTGCTCCTTTTCCTTTTTCAGTCAGGTTGCTCCTTTTTCTTTTTCAGTCAGGTTGCTCCTTTTTCTTTTTCAGTCAGGTTGCTCCTTTTTCTTTTTCAGTCAGGTTGCTCCTTTTCCTTTTTCAGTCAGGTTGCTCCTTTTTCTTTTTCAGTCAGGTTGCTCCTTTTCCTTTTTCAGTCAGGTTGCTCCTTTTTCTTTTTCAGTCAGGTTGCTCCTTTTCCTTTTTCAGTCAGGTTGCTCCTTTTTCTTTTTCAGTCAGGTTGCTCCTTTTCCTTTTTCAGTCAGGTTGCTCCTTTTTCTTTTTCAGTCAGGTTGCTCCTTTTCCTTTTTCAGTCAGGTTGCTCCTTTTTCTTTTTCAGTCAGGTTGCTCCTTTTTCTTTTTCAGTCAGGTTGCTCCTTTTCCTTTTTCAGTCAGGTTGCTCCTTTTTCTTTTTCAGTCAGGTTGCTCCTTTTCCTTTTTCAGTCAGGTTGCTCCTTTTTCTTTTTCAGTCAGGTTGCTCCTTTTCCTTTTTCAGTCAGGTTGCTCCTTTTTCTTTTTCAGTCAGGTTGCTCCTTTTCCTTGTCTGCCAGCTTGCTCCTTTTTCTTTTTCAGTCAGGTTGCTCCTTTTCCTTGTCTGCCAGCTTGCTCCTTTTTCTTTTTCAGTCAGGTTGCTCCTTTTCCTTGTCTGCCAGCTTGCTCCTTTTTCTTTTTCAGTCAGGTTGCTCCTTTTCCTTGTCTGCCAGGTTGCTCCTTTTTCTTTTTCAGTCAGCTTGCTCCTTTTTCTTTTTCAGTCAGGTTGCTCCTTTTCCTTGTCTGCCAGGTTGCTCCTTTTTCTTTTTCAGTCAGGTTGCTCCTTTTCCTTGTCTGCCAGGTTGCTCCTTTTTCTTTTTCAGTCAGCTTGCTCCTTTTCCTTGTCTGCCAGGTTGCTCCTTTTCCTTGTCTGCCAGCTTGCTCCTTTTTCTTTTTCAGTCAGGTTGCTCCTTTTCCTTGTCTGCCAGCTTGCTCCTTTTTCTTTTTCAGTCAGGTTGCTCCTTTTCCTTGTCTGCCAGCTTGCTCCTTTTTCTTTTTCAGTCAGCTTGCTCCTTTTCCTTGTCTGCCAGCTTGCTCCTTTTTCTTTTTCAGTCAGGTTGCTCCTTTTCCTTGTCTGCCAGCTTGCTCCTTTTTCTTTTTCAGTCAGCTTGCTCCTTTTCCTTGTCTGCCAGCTTGCTCCTTTTTCTTTTTCAGTCAGCTTGCTCCTTTTCCTTGTCTGCCAGCTTGCTCCTTTTTCTTTTTCAGTCAGCTTGCTCCTTTTCCTTGTCTGCCAGCTTGCTCCTTTTTCTTTTTCAGTCAGGTTGCTCCTTTTCCTTGTCTGCCAGCTTGCTCCTTTTTCTTTTTCAGTCAGCTTGCTCCTTTTCCTTGTCTGCCAGCTTGCTCCTTTTTCTTTTTCAGTCAGCTTGCTCCTTTTCCTTGTCTGCCAGCTTGCTCCTTTTTCTTTTTCAGTCAGCTTGCTCCTTTTCCTTGTCTGCCAGCTTGCTCCTTTTTCTTTTTCAGTCAGCTTGCTCCTTTTCCTTGTCTGCCAGCTTGCTCCTTTTTCTTTTTCAGTCAGCTTGCTCCTTTTCCTTGTCTGCCAGCTTGCTCCTTTTTCTTTTTCAGTCAGCTTGCTCCTTTTCCTTGTCTGCCAGCTTGCTCCTTTTTCTTTTTCAGTCAGCTTGCTCCTTTTTCTTTTTCAGTCAGGTTGCTCCTTTTTCTTTTTCAGTCAGGTTGCTCCTTTTTCTTTTTCAGTCAGGTTGCTCCTTTTTCTTTTTCAGTCAGGTTGCTCCTTTTTCTTTTTCAGTCAGGTTGCTCCTTTTTCTTTTTCAGTCAGGTTGCTCCTTTTTCTTTTTCAGTCAGGTTGCTCCTTTTTCTTTTTCAGTCAGGTTGCTCCTTTTTCTTTTTCAGTCAGGTTGCTCCTTTTTCTTTTTCAGTCAGGTTGCTCCTTTTTCTTTTTCAGTCAGGTTGCTCCTTTTTCTTTTTCAGTCAGGTTGCTCCTTTTCCTTGTCTGCCAGCTTGCTCCTTTTCCTTGTCTGCCAGCTTGCTCCTTTTTCTTTTTCAGTCAGGTTGCTCCTTTTTCTTTTTCAGTCAGGTTGCTCCTTTTTCTTTTTCAGTCAGGTTGCTCCTTTTTCTTTTTCAGTCAGGTTGCTCCTTTTTCTTTTTCAGTCAGGTTGCTCCTTTTTCTTTTCAGTCAGGTTGCTCCTTTTTCTTTTTCAGTCAGGTTGCTCCTTTTTCTTTTCAGTCAGGTTGCTCCTTTTTCTTTTTCAGTCAGGTTGCTCCTTTTTCTTTTCAGTCAGGTTGCTCCTTTTTCTTTTCAGTCAGGTTGCTCCTTTTTCTTTTTCAGTCAGGTTGCTCCTTTTTCTTTTTCAGTCAGGTTGCTCCTTTTTCTTTTTCAGTCAGGTTGCTCCTTTTTCTTTTTCAGTCAGGTTGCTCCTTTTTCTTTTTCAGTCAGGTTGCTCCTTTTTCTTTTTCAGTCAGGTTGCTCCTTTTTCTTTTTCAGTCAGCTTGCTCCTTTTTCTTTTTCAGTCAGCTTGCTCCTTTTTCTTTTTCAGTCAGCTTGCTCCTTTTTCTTTTTCAGTCAGCTTGCTCCTTTTTCTTTTTCAGTCAGCTTGCTCCCTTTTTCTTTTTCAGTCAGCTTGCTCCTTTTTCTTTTTCAGTCAGCTTGCTCCTTTTTCTTTTTCAGTCAGGTTGCTCCTTTTTCTTTTTCAGTCAGGTTGCTCCTTTTTCTTTTTCAGTCAGGTTGCTCCTTTTTCTTTTTCAGTCAGGTTGCTCCTTTTTCTTTTTCAGTCAGGTTGCTCCTTTTTCTTTTTCAGTCAGGTTGCTCCTTTTTCTTTTTCAGTCAGGTTGCTCCTTTTTCTTTTTCAGTCAGGTTGCTCCTTTTTCTTTTTCAGTCAGGTTGCTCCTTTTCCTTTTTCAGTCAGGTTGCTCCTTTTCCTTTTTCAGTCAGGTTGCTCCTTTTCCTTTTTCAGTCAGGTTGCTCCTTTTCCTTTTTCAGTCAGGTTGCTCCTTTTCCTTTTTCAGTCAGGTTGCTCCTTTTACTTTTTCAGTCAGGTTGCTCCTTTTACTTTTTCAGTCAGGTTGCTCCTTTTTCTTTTTCAGTCAGGTTGCTCCTTTTTCTTTTTCAGTCAGGTTGCTCCTTTTTCTTTTTCAGTCAGGTTGCTCCTTTTCCTTGTCTGCCAGGTTGCTCCTTTTTCTTTTTCAGTCAGGTTGCTCCTTTTTCTTTTTCAGTCAGCTTGCTCCTTTTTCTTTTTCAGTCAGCTTGCTCCTTTTTCTTTTTCAGTCAGGTTGCTCCTTTTCCTTTTTCAGTCAGGTTGCTCCTTTTTCCTTTTTCAGTCAGGTTGCTCCTTTTCCTTTTTCAGTCAGGTTGCTCCTTTTCCTTTTTCAGTCAGGTTGCTCCTTTTCCTTTTTCAGTCAGGTTGCTCCTTTTCCTTTTTCAGTCAGGTTGCTCCTTTTCCTTTTTCAGTCAGGTTGCTCCTTTTCCTTTTTCAGTCAGGTTGCTCCTTTTCCTTTTTCAGTCAGCTTGCTCCTTTTCCTTTTTCAGTCAGCTTGCTCCTTTTCCTTTTTCAGTCAGCTTGCTCCTTTTCCTTTTTCAGTCAGCTTGCTCCTTTTCCTTTTTCAGTCAGCTTGCTCCTTTTCCTTTTTCAGTCAGCTTGCTCCTTTTCCTTTTTCAGTCAGCTTGCTCCTTTTCCTTTTTCAGTCAGCTTGCTCCTTTTCCTTTTTCAGTCAGCTTGCTCCTTTTCCTTTTTCAGTCAGCTTGCTCCTTTTCCTTTTTCAGTCAGCTTGCTCCTTTTCCTTTTTCAGTCAGCTTGCTCCTTTTCCTTTTTCAGTCAGCTTGCTCCTTTTCCTTTTTCAGTCAGCTTGCTCCTTTTCCTTTTTCAGTCAGCTTGCTCCTTTTCCTTTTTCAGTCAGCTTGCTCCTTTTCCTTTTTCAGTCAGCTTGCTCCTTTTCCTTTTTCAGTCAGCTTGCTCCTTTTCCTTTTTCAGTCAGCTTGCTCCTTTTCCTTTTTCAGTCAGCTTGCTCCTTTTCCTTTTTCAGTCAGCTTGCTCCTTTTCCTTTTTCAGTCAGCTTGCTCCTTTTCCTTTTTCAGTCAGCTTGCTCCTTTTCCTTTTTCAGTCAGCTTGCTCCTTTTCCTTTTCAGTCAGCTTGCTCCTTTTCCTTTTTCAGTCAGCTTGCTCCTTTTCCTTTTTCAGTCAGCTTGCTCCTTTTCCTTTTTCAGTCAGCTTGCTCCTTTTCCTTTTTCAGTCAGCTTGCTCCTTTTCCTTTTTCAGTCAGCTTGCTCCTTTTCCTTTTTCAGTCAGCTTGCTCCTTTTCCTTTTTCAGTCAGCTTGCTCCTTTTCCTTTTTCAGTCAGCTTGCTCCTTTTCCTTTTTCAGTCAGCTTGCTCCTTTTCCTTTTTCAGTCAGCTTGCTCCTTTTCCTTTTTCAGTCAGGTTGCTCCTTTTCCTTTTTCAGTCAGCTTGCTCCTTTTCCTTTTTCAGTCAGGTTGCTCCTTTTCCTTTTTCAGTCAGCTTGCTCCTTTTCCTTTTTCAGTCAGGTTGCTCCTTTTCCTTTTTCAGTCAGCTTGCTCCTTTTCCTTTTTCAGTCAGGTTGCTCCTTTTCCTTTTTCAGTCAGGTTGCTCCTTTTCCTTTTTCAGTCAGGTTGCTCCTTTTCCTTTTTCAGTCAGGTTGCTCCTTTTCCTTTTTCAGTCAGGTTGCTCCTTTTCCTTTTTCAGTCAGCTTGCTCCTTTTCCTTTTTCAGTCAGGTTGCTCCTTTTCCTTTTTCAGTCAGGTTGCTCCTTTTCCTTTTTCAGTCAGGTTGCTCCTTTTTCCTTTTTTCAGTCAGGTTGCTCCTTTTCCTTTTTCAGTCGGTTGCTCCTTTTCCTTTTTCAGTCACGTTGCTCCTTTTCCTTTTTCAGTCACGTTGCTCCTTTTCCTTTTTCAGTCACGTTGCTCCTTTTCCTTTTTCAGTCACGTTGCTCCTTTTCCTTTTTCAGTCACGTTGCTCCTTTTCCTTTTTCAGTCACGTTGCTCCTTTTCCTTTTTCAGTCAGGTTGCTCTCCTTTTCTTTTTCAGTCAGGTTGCTCCTTTTTCTTTTTCAGTCAGGTTGCTCCTTTTTCTTTTTCAGTCAGGTTGCTCCTTTTTCTTTTTCAGTCAGGTTGCTCCTTTTTCTTTTTCAGTCAGGTTGCTCCTTTTTCTTTTTCAGTCAGGTTGCTCCTTTTCCTTTTTCAGTCAGGTTGCTCCTTTTTCTTTTTCAGTCAGGTTGCTCCTTTTCTTTTTCAGTCAGGTTGCTCCTTTTCCTTTTTCAGTCAGGTTGCTCCTTTTCCTTTTTCAGTCAGGTTGCTCCTTTTCCTTTTTCAGTCAGGTTGCTCCTTTTCCTTTTTCAGTCAGGTTGCTCCTTTTCCTTTTTCAGTCAGGTTGCTCCTTTTCCTTTTTCAGTCAGGTTGCTCCTTTTCCTTTTTCAGTCAGGTTGCTCCTTTTCCTTTTTCAGTCAGGTTGCTCCTTTTCCTTTTTCAGTCAGGTTGCTCCTTTTCCTTTTTCAGTCAGGTTGCTCCTTTTCCTTTTTCAGTCACGTTGCTCCTTTTCCTTTTTCAGTCACGTTGCTCCTTTTCCTTTTTCAGTCACGTTGCTCCTTTTCCTTTTTCAGTCACGTTGCTCCTTTTCCTTTTTCAGTCAGGTTGCTCCTTTTCCTTTTTCAGTCAGGTTGCTCCTTTTCCTTTTTCAGTCACGTTGCTCCTTTTCCTTTTTCAGTCACGTTGCTCCTTTTCCTTTTTCAGTCACGTTGCTCCTTTTCCTTTTTCAGTCACGTTGCTCCTTTTCCTTTTTCAGTCACGTTGCTCCTTTTCCTTTTTCAGTCACGTTGCTCCTTTTCCTTTTTCAGTCACGTTGCTCCTTTTCCTTTTTCAGTCACGTTGCTCCTTTTCCTTTTTCAGTCACGTTGCTCCTTTTCCTTTTTCAGTCACGTTGCTCCTTTTCCTTTTTCAGTCACGTTGCTCCTTTTCCTTTTTCAGTCACGTTGCTCCTTTTCCTTTTTCAGTCACGTTGCTCCTTTTCCTTTTTCAGTCACGTTGCTCCTTTTCCTTTTTCAGTCACGTTGCTCCTTTTCCTTTTTCAGTCACGTTGCTCCTTTTCCTTTTTCAGTCACGTTGCTCCTTTTCCTTTTTCAGTCACGTTGCTCCTTTTCCTTTTTCAGTCACGTTGCTCCTTTTCCTTTTTCAGTCACGTTGCTCCTTTTCCTTTTTCAGTCACGTTGCTCCTTTTCCTTTTTCAGTCACGTTGCTCCTTTTCCTTTTTCAGTCACGTTGCTCCTTTTCCTTTTTCAGTCACGTTGCTCCTTTTCCTTTTTCAGTCACGTTGCTCCTTTTCCTTTTTCAGTCACGTTGCTCCTTTTCCTTTTTCAGTCACGTTGCTCCTTTTCCTTTTTCAGTCACGTTGCTCCTTTTCCTTTTTCAGTCACGTTGCTCCTTTTCCTTTTTCAGTCACGTTGCTCCTTTTCCTTTTTCAGTCACGTTGCTCCTTTTCCTTTTTCAGTCACGTTGCTCCTTTTCCTTTTTCAGTCACGTTGCTCCTTTTCCTTTTTCAGTCAC
Organism: Tapera naevia; assembly: GCA_033556795.1. Classification (NCBI taxonomy): domain Eukaryota; kingdom Metazoa; phylum Chordata; class Aves; order Cuculiformes; family Neomorphidae; genus Tapera; species Tapera naevia. The sequence continues at coordinate 72,277 of JAUMJJ010000533.1, read as the reverse complement.
GTTGCTCCTTTTTCTTTTTCAGTCACGTTGCTCCTTTTCTTTTTCAGTCACGTTGCTCCTTTTTCTTTTTCAGTCACGTTGCTCCTTTTCCTTGTCTGCCAGCTTGCTCCTTTTTCTTTTTCAGTCACGTTGCTCCTTTTCCTTGTCTGCCAGCTTGCTCCTTTTTCTTTTTCAGTCACGTTGCTCCTTTTCCTTGTCTGCCAGCTTGCTCCTTTTTCTTTTTCAGTCACGTTGCTCCTTTTCCTTGTCTGCCAGCTTGCTCCTTTTTCTTTTTCAGTCACGTTGCTCCTTTTCCTTGTCTGCCAGCTTGCTCCTTTTTCTTTTTCAGTCACGTTGCTCCTTTTCCTTGTCTGCCAGCTTGCTCCTTTTCTTTTTCAGTCACGTTGCTCCTTTTCCTTGTCTGCCAGCTTGCTCCTTTTTCTTTTTCAGTCACGTTGCTCCTTTTCCTTGTCTGCCAGCTTGCTCCTTTTCTTTTTCAGTCACGTTGCTCCTTTTCCTTGTCTGCCAGCTTGCTCCTTTTTCTTTTTCAGTCACGTTGCTCCTTTTCCTTGTCTGCCAGCTTGCTCCTTTTTCTTTTTCAGTCACGTTGCTCCTTTTCCTTGTCTGCCAGCTTGCTCCTTTTTCTTTTTCAGTCACGTTGCTCCTTTTCCTTGTCTGCCAGCTTGCTCCTTTTTCTTTTTCAGTCACGTTGCTCCTTTTCCTTGTCTGCCAGCTTGCTCCTTTTTCTTTTTCAGTCACGTTGCTCCTTTTCCTTGTCTGCCAGCTTGCTCCTTTTTCTTTTTCAGTCACGTTGCTCCTTTTCCTTGTCTGCCAGCTTGCTCCTTTTTCTTTTTCAGTCACGTTGCTCCTTTTCCTTGTCTGCCAGCTTGCTCCTTTTTCTTTTTCAGTCACGTTGCTCCTTTTCCTTGTCTGCCAGCTTGCTCCTTTTTCTTTTTCAGTCAGGTTGCTCCTTTTCCTTGTCTGCCAGCTTGCTCCTTTTTCTTTTTCAGTCAGGTTGCTCCTTTTCCTTGTCTGCCAGCTTGCTCCTTTTTCTTTTCAGTCAGGTTGCTCCTTTTCCTTGTCTGCCAGCTTGCTCCTTTTTCTTTTTCAGTCAGGTTGCTCCTTTTCCTTGTCTGCCAGCTTGCTCCTTTTTCTTTTTCAGTCAGGTTGCTCCTTTTCCTTGTCTGCCAGCTTGCTCCTTTTTCTTTTTCAGTCAGGTTGCTCCTTTTCCTTGTCTGCCAGCTTGCTCCTTTTTCTTTTTCAGTCAGGTTGCTCCTTTTCCTTGTCTGCCAGCTTGCTCCTTTTTCTTTTTCAGTCAGGTTGCTCCTTTTCCTTGTCTGCCAGCTTGCTCCTTTTTCTTTTTCAGTCAGGTTGCTCCTTTTCCTTGTCTGCCAGCTTGCTCCTTTTTCTTTTTCAGTCAGGTTGCTCCTTTTCCTTGTCTGCCAGCTTGCTCCTTTTTCTTTTTCAGTCAGGTTGCTCCTTTTCCTTGTCTGCCAGCTTGCTCCTTTTTCTTTTTCAGTCAGGTTGCTCCTTTTCCTTGTCTGCCAGCTTGCTCCTTTTTCTTTTCAGTCAGGTTGCTCCTTTTCCTTGTCTGCCAGCTTGCTCCTTTTTCTTTTTCAGTCAGGTTGCTCCTTTTCCTTGTCTGCCAGCTTGCTCCTTTTTCTTTTTCAGTCAGGTTGCTCCTTTTCCTTGTCTGCCAGCTTGCTCCTTTTTCTTTTTCAGTCAGGTTGCTCCTTTTCCTTGTCTGCCAGCTTGCTCCTTTTTCTTTTTCAGTCAGGTTGCTCCTTTTCCTTGTCTGCCAGCTTGCTCCTTTTTCTTTTTCAGTCAGGTTGCTCCTTTTCCTTGTCTGCCAGCTTGCTCCTTTTTCTTTTTCAGTCAGGTTGCTCCTTTTCCTTGTCTGCCAGCTTGCTCCTTTTTCTTTTTCAGTCAGGTTGCTCCTTTTCCTCGTCTGCCAGCTTGCTCCTTTTTCTTTTTCAGTCAGGTTGCTCCTTTTCCTCGTCTGCCAGCTTGCTCCTTTTTCTTTTTCAGTCAGGTTGCTCCTTTTCCTCGTCTGCCAGCTTGCTCCTTTTCTTTTTCAGTCAGGTTGCTCCTTTTCCTCGTCTGCCAGCTTGCTCCTTTTTCTTTTTCAGTCAGGTTGCTCCTTTTCCTCGTCTGCCAGCTTGCTCTTCTCGTTTCCTCGTCTGCCAGCTTGCTCCTTTTCCTCGTCTGCCAGCTTGCTCCTTTTCCTCGTCTGCCAGCTTGCTCCTTTTCCTCGTCTGCCAGCTTGCTCCTTTTCCTCGTCTGCCAGCTTGCTCCTTTTCCTCGTCTGCCAGCTTGCTCCTTTTCCTCGTCTGCCAGCTTGCTCCTTTTCCTCGTCTGCCAGCTTGCTCCTTTTCCTCGTCTGCCAGCTTGCTCCTTTTCCTCGTCTGCAAGCTTGCTCCTTTTCCTCGTCTGCCAGCTTGCTCCTTTTTCTTTTTCAGTCAGGTTGCTCCTTTTCCTTGTCTGCCAGCTTGCTCCTTTTTCTTTTTCAGTCAGGTTGCTCCTTTTCCTTGTCTGCCAGCTTGCTCCTTTTTCTTTTTCAGTCAGGTTGCTCCTTTTCCTCGTCTGCCAGCTTGCTCCTTTTTCTTTTTCAGTCAGGTTGCTCCTTTTCCTTGTCTGCCAGCTTGCTCCTTTTCCTCGTCTGCCAGCTTGCTCCTTTTCCTCGTCTGCCAGCTTGCTCCTTTTCCTCGTCTGCCAGCTTGCTCCTTTTCCTCGTCTGCCAGCTTGCTCCTTTTCCTCGTCTGCAAGCTTGCTCCTTTTCCTTGTCTGCCAGCTTGCTCCTTTTTCTTTTTCAGTCAGGTTGCTCCTTTTCCTTGTCTGCCAGCTTGCTCCTTTTTCTTTTTCAGTCAGGTTGCTCCTTTTCCTTGTCTGCCAGCTTGCTCCTTTTTCTTTTTCAGTCAGGTTGCTCCTTTTCCTCGTCTGCCAGCTTGCTCCTTTTTCTTTTTCAGTCAGGTTGCTCCTTTTCCTTGTCTGCCAGCTTGCTCCTTTTCCTCGTCTGCCAGCTTGCTCCTTTTCCTTGTCTGCCAGCTTGCTCCTTTTCCTTGTCTGCCAGCTTGCTCCTTTTCCTCGTCTGCCAGCTTGCTCCTTTTCCTCGTCTGCCAGCTTGCTCCTTTTCCTCGTCTGCCAGCTTGCTCCTTTTTCTTTTTCAGTCAGGTTGCTCCTTTTCCTTGTCTGCCAGCTTGCTCCTTTTCCTTGTCTGCCAGCTTGCTCCTTTTTCTTTTTCTGTCAGGTTGCTCCTTTTCCTTGTCTGCCAGCTTGCTCCTTTTCCTTGTCTGCCAGCTTGCTCCTTTTCCTTGTCTGCCAGCTTGCTCCTTTTTCTTTTTCTGTCAGGTTGCTCCTTTTCCTTGTCTGCCAGCTTGCTCCTTTTCCTCGTCTGCCAGCTTGCTCCTTTTCCTTGTCTGCCAGCTTGCTCCTTTTCCTCGTCTGCCAGCTTGCTCCTTTTCCTCGTCTGCCAGCTTGCTCCTTTTCCTCGTCTGCCAGCTTGCTCCTTTTCCTTGTCTGCCAGCTTGCTCCTTTTCCTCGTCTGCCAGCTTGCTCCTTTTCCTTGTCTGCCAGCTTGCTCCTTTTCCTCGTCTGCCAGCTTGCTCCTTTTCCTTGTCTGCCAGCTTAGTCCTTTTCCTCGTCTGCCAGCTTGCTCCTTTTCCTTGTCTGCCAGCTTAGTCCTTTTCCTCGTCTGCCAGCTTGCTCCTTTTCCTTGTCTGCCAGCCTGCTCCTTTTCCTCGTCTGCCAGCTTGCTCCTTTTCCTTGTCTGCCAGCTTGCTCCTTTTCCTCGTCTGCCAGCTTGCTCCTTTTCCTTGTCTGCCAGCTTGCTCCTTTTCCTCGTCTGCCAGCTTGCTCCTTTTCCTCGTCTGCCAGCTTGCTCCTTTTCCTCGTCTGCCAGCTTGCTCCTTTTCCTCGTCTGCCAGCTTGCTCCTTTTCCTTGTCTGCCAGCTTGCTCCTTTTTCTTTTTCAGTCAGGTTGCTCCTTTTCCTTGTCTGCCAGCTTGCTCCTTTTTCTTTTTCTGTCAGGTTGCTCCTTTTCCTTGTCTGCCAGCTTGCTCCTTTTTCTTTTTCTGTCAGGTTGCTCCTTTTCCTTGTCTGCCAGCTTGCTCCTTTTTCTTTTTCTGTCAGGTTGCTCCTTTTCCTTGTCTGCCAGCTTGCTCCTTTTCTTTTTCTGTCAGGTTGCTCCTTTTCCTTGTCTGCCAGCTTGCTCCTTTTTCTTTTTCTGTCAGGTTGCTCCTTTTCCTTGTCTGCCAGCTTGCTCCTTTTTCTTTTTCTGTCAGGTTGCTCCTTTTCCTTGTCTGCCAGCTTGCTCCTTTTTCTTGTTCTTTCAGGTTGCTCCTTTTCCTTGTCTGCCAGCTTGCTCCTTTTTCTTTTTCTGTCAGGTTGCTCCTTTTCCTTGTCTGCCAGCTTGCTCCTTTTCCTTGTCTGCCAGCTTAGTCCTTTTCCTTGTCTGCCAGCTTGCTCCTTTTCCTTGTCTGCCAGCTTGCTCCTTTTCCTTGTCTGCCAGCTTGCTCCTTTTCCTTGTCTGCCAGCTTGCTCCTTTTCCTTGTCTGCCAGCTTGCTCCTTTCCTTGTCTGCCAGCTTGCTCCTTTTTCTATTTCTGTCAGGTTGCTCCTTTTCCTTGTCTGCCAGCTTGCTCCTTTTTCTATTTCTGTCAGGTTGCTCCTTTTCCTTGTCTGCCAGCTTGCTCCTTTTTCTATTTCTGTCAGGTTGCTCCTTTTCCTTGTCTGCCAGCTTGCTCCTTTTTCTATTTCTGTCAGGTTGCTCCTTTTCCTTGTCTGCCAGCTTGCTCCTTTTTCTATTTCTGTCAGGTTGCTCCTTTTCCTTGTCTGCCAGCTTGCTCCTTTTCCTTGTCTGCCAGCTTAGTCCTTTTCCTCGTCTGCCAGCTTGCTCCTTTTCCTCGTCTGCCAGCTTGCTCCTTTTCCTCGTCTGCCAGCTTAGTCCTTTTCCTCGTCTGCCAGCTTGCTCCTTTTCCTCGTCTGCCAGCTTGCTCCTTTTCCTCGTCTGCCAGCTTAGTCCTTTTCCTCGTCTGCCAGCTTGCTCCTTTTCCTCGTCTGCCAGCTTGCTCCTTTTCCTCGTCTGCCAGCTTGCTCCTTTTCCTCGTCTGCCAGCTTGCTCCTTTTCCTCGTCTGCCAGCTTGCTCCTTTTCCTCGTCTGCCAGCTTGCTCCTTTTCCTCGTCTGCCAGCTTGCTCCTTTTCCTCGTCTGCCAGCTTGCTCCTTTTCCTCGTCTGCCAGCTTGCTCCTTTTCCTCGTCTGCCAGCTTGCTCCTTTTCCTCGTCTGCCAGCTTGCTCCTTTTCCTCGTCTGCCAGCTTGCTCCTTTTCCTCGTCTGCCAGCTTGCTCCTTTTCCTCGTCTGCCAGCTTGCTCCTTTTCCTCGTCTGCCAGCTTGCTCCTTTTCCTCGTCTGCCAGCTTGCTCCTTTTCCTCGTCTGCCAGCTTGCTCCTTTTCCTCGTCTGCCAGCTTGCTCCTTTTCCTCGTCTGCCAGCTTGCTCCTTTTCCTCGTCTGCCAGCTTGCTCCTTTTCCTCGTCTGCCAGCTTGCTCCTTTTCCTCGTCTGCCAGCTTGCTCCTTTTTCTTTTTCAGTCAGGTTGCTCCTTTTCCTCGTCTGCCAGGTTGCTCCTTTTCCTCGTCTGCCAGCTTGCTCCTTTTCCTCGTCTGCCAGCTTGCTCCTTTTCCTCGTCTGCCAGCTTGCTCCTTTTCCTCGTCTGCCAGCTTGCTCCTTTTCCTCGTCTGCCAGCTTGCTCCTTTTCCTCGTCTGCCAGCTTGCTCCTTTTCCTCGTCTGCCAGCTTGCTCCTTTTCCTCGTCTGCCAGCTTGCTCCTTTTCCTCGTCTGCCAGCTTGCTCCTTTTCCTCGTCTGCCAGCTTGCTCCTTTTCCTCGTCTGCCAGCTTGCTCCTTTTCCTCGTCTGCCAGCTTGCTCCTTTTCCTCGTCTGCCAGCTTGCTCCTTTTCCTCGTCTGCCAGCTTGCTCCTTTTCCTCGTCTGCCAGCTTGCTCCTTTTCCTCGTCTGCCAGCTTGCTCCTTTTCCTCGTTTGCCAGCTTGCTCCTTTTCCTCGTTTGCCAGCTTGCTCCTTTTCCTCGTCTGCCAGCTTGCTCCTTTTCCTCGTCTGCCAGCTTGCTCCTTTTCCTTGTCTGCCAGCTTGCTCCTTTTCCTCGTCTGCCAGCTTGCTCCATTTCCTTGTCTGCCAGCTTGCTCCTTTTCCTCGTCTGCCAGCTTGCTCCTTTTTCTTTTCCAGTCAGGTTGCTGCTTTTCCTTGTCTGCCAGCTTGCTCCTTTTTCTTTTCCAGTCAGGTTGCTCCTTTTCCTTGTCTGCCAGCTTGCTCCTTTTTCTTTTCCAGTCAGGTTGCTCCTTTTCCTTGTCTGCCAGCTTGCTCCTTTTTCTTTTCCAGTCAGGTTGCTCCTTTTCCTTGTCTGCCAGCTTGCTCCTTTTTCTTTTCCAGTCAGGTTGCTCCTTTTCCTTGTCTGCCAGCTTGCTCCTTTTTCTTTTCCAGTCAGGTTGCTCCTTTTCCTTGTCTGCCAGCTTGCTCCTTTTTCTTTTCCAGTCAGGTTGCTCCTTTTCCTTGTCTGCCAGCTTGCTCCTTTTTCTTTTCCAGTCAGGTTGCTCCTTTTCCTTGTCTGCCAGCTTGCTCCTTTTTCTTTTCCAGTCAGGTTGCTCCTTTTCCTTGTCTGCCAGCTTGCTCCTTTTTCTTTTTCAGTCAGGTTGCTCCTTTTCCTTGTCTGCCAGCTTGCTCCTTTTTCTTTTTCAGTCAGGTTGCTCCTTTTCCTTGTCTGCCAGCTTGCTCCTTTTTCTTTTTCAGTCAGGTTGCTCCTTTTCCTTGTCTGCCGGCCTGCTCCTTTTTCTTTTTCAGTCAGGTTGCTCCTTTTCCTTGTCTGCCGGCTTGCTCCTTTTCCTTTTTCAGTCAGGTTGCTCCTTTTCCTTGTCTGTCGGCTTGCTCCTTTTCCTTTTTCAGTCAGGTTGCTCCTTTTCCTTGTCTGCCAGCTTGCTCCTTTTCCTTGTCTGCCAGCTCGCTCCTTTTCCTTGTCTGCCAGCTTGCTCCTTTTTCTTTTTCAGTCAGGTTGCTCCTTTTCCTTGTCTGCCAGCTCGCTCCTTTTCCTTGTCTGCCAGCTTGCTCCTTTTTCTTTTTCAGTCAGGTTGCTCCTTTTCCTTGTCTGCCAGCTCGCTCCTTTTCCTTGTCTGCCAGCTCGCTCCTTTTCCTTGTCTGCCAGCTCGCTCCTTTTCCTTGTCTGCCAGCTCGCTCCTTTTCCTTGTCTGCCAGCTCGCTCCTTTTCCTTGTCTGCCAGCTCGCTCCTTTTCCTTGTCTGCCAGCTCGCTCCTTTTCCTTGTCTGCCAGCTCGCTCCTTTTCCTCGTCTGCCAGCTTGCTCCTTTTCCTTTTTCAGTCAGGTTGGTCCTTTTCCTTGTCTGCCAGCTTGCTCCTTTTCCTTGTCTGCCAGCTCGCTCCTTTTCCTTGTCTGCCAGCTCGCTCCTTTTCCTTGTCTGCCAGCTCGCTCCTTTTCCTTGTCTGCCAGCTCGCTCCTTTTCCTTGTCTGCCAGCTCGCTCCTTTTCCTTGTCTGCCAGCTCGCTCCTTTTCCTTGTCTGCCGGCTCGCTCCTTTTCCTTGTCTGCCAGCTCGCTCCTTTTCCTTGTCTGCCGGCTCGCTCCTTTTCCTTGTCTGCCAGCTCGCTCCTTTTCCTTGTCTGCCAGCTCGCTCCTTTTCCTTGTCTGCCAGCTCGCTCCTTTTCCTTGTCTGCCAGCTCGCTCCTTTTCCTTGTCTGCCAGCTCGCTCCTTTTCCTTATCTGCCAGCTCGCTCCTTTTCCTTGTCTGCCAGCTCGCTCCTTTTCCTTGTCTGCCAGCTCGCTCCTTTTCCTTGTCTGCCAGCTCGCTCCTTTTTCTTTTTCAGTCAGGTTGCTCCTTTTCCTTGTCTGCCAGCTCGCTCCTTTTTCTTTTTCAGTCAGGTTGCTCCTTTTCCTTGTCTGCCAGCTCGCTCCTTTTTCTTTTTCAGTCAGGTTGCTCCTTTTCCTTGTCTGCCAGCTCGCTCCTTTTTCTTTTTCAGTCAGGTTGCTCCTTTTCCTTGTCTGCCAGCTCGCTCCTTTTTCTTTTTCAGTCAGGTTGCTCCTTTTCCTTGTCTGCCAGCTCGCTCCTTTTTCTTTTTCAGTCAGGTTGCTCCTTTTCCTTGTCTGCCAGCTCGCTCCTTTTTCTTTTTCAGTCAGGTTGCTCCTTTTCCTTGTCTGCCAGCTCGCTCCTTTTTCTTTTTCAGTCAGGTTGCTCCTTTTCCTTGTCTGCCAGCTCGCTCCTTTTTCTTTTTCAGTCAGGTTGCTCCTTTTCCTTGTCTGCCAGCTCGCTCCTTTTTCTTTTTCAGTCAGGTTGCTCCTTTTCCTTGTCTGCCAGCTCGCTCCTTTTTCTTTTTCAGTCAGGTTGCTCCTTTTCCTTGTCTGCCAGCTCGCTCCTTTTTCTTTTTCAGTCAGGTTGCTCCTTTTCCTTGTCTGCCAGCTCGCTCCTTTTTCTTTTTCAGTCAGGTTGCTCCTTTTCCTTGTCTGCCAGCTCGCTCCTTTTTCTTTTTCAGTCAGGTTGCTCCTTTTCCTTGTCTGCCAGCTCGCTCCTTTTTCTTTTTCAGTCAGGTTGCTCCTTTTCCTTGTCTGCCAGCTCGCTCCTTTTTCTTTTTCAGTCAGGTTGCTCCTTTTCCTTGTCTGCCAGCTCGCTCCTTTTTCTTTTTCAGTCAGGTTGCTCCTTTTCCTTGTCTGCCAGCTCGCTCCTTTTTCTTTTTCAGTCAGGTTGCTCCTTTTCCTTGTCTGCCAGCTCGCTCCTTTTTCTTTTTCAGTCGGGTTGCTCCTTTTTCCTTGTCTGCCAGCTTGCTCCTTTTCCTTTTTCAGACGGGTTGCTCCTTTTTCCTTGTCTGCCAGCTTGCTCCTTTTCCTTTTTCAGTCAGCTTGCTCCTTTTTCCTTGTCTGCCAGCTTGCTCCTTTTTCTTTTTCAGTCAGCTTGCTCCTTTTTCTTTTTCAGTCAGCTTGCTCCTTTTTCCTTGTCTGCCAGCTTGCTCCTTTTTCTTTTTCAGTCAGCTTGCTCCTTTTTCTTTTTCAGTCAGCTTGCTCCTTTTTCTTTTTCAGTCAGCTTGCTCCTTTTTCCTTGTCTGCCAGCTTGCTCCTTTTTCTTTTTCAGTCAGCTTGCTCCTTTTTCTTTTTCAGTCAGCTTGCTCCTTTTTCTTTTTCAGTCAGCTTGCTCCTTTTTCTTTTTCAGTCAGCTTGCTCCTTTTTCTCTTTCAGTCAGCTTGCTCCTTTTTCTTTTTCAGTCAGCTTGCTCCTTTTTCTTTTTCAGTCAGCTTGCTCCTTTTTCTTTTTCAGTCAGCTTGCTCCTTTTTCTTTTTCAGTCAGCTTGCTCCTTTTTCTTTTTCAGTCAGCTTGCTCCTTTTTCTTTTTCAGTCAGCTTGCTCCTTTTTCTTTTTCAGTCAGCTTGCTCCTTTTTCTTTTTCAGTCAGCTTGCTCCTTTTTCTTTTTCAGTCAGCTTGCTCCTTTTTCTTTTTCAGTCAGCTTGCTCCTTTTTCTTTTTCAGTCAGCTTGCTCCTTTTTCTTTTTCAGTCAGCTTGCTCCTTTTTCTTTTTCAGTCAGCTTGCTCCTTTTTCTTTTTCAGTCAGCTTGCTCCTTTTTCTTTTTCAGTCAGCTTGCTCCTTTTTCTTTTTCAGTCAGCTTGCTCCTTTTTCTTTTTCAGTCAGCTTGCTCCTTTTTCTTTTTCAGTCAGCTTGCTCCTTTTTCTTTTTCAGTCAGCTTGCTCCTTTTTCTTTTTCAGTCAGCTTGCTCCTTTTTCTTTTTCAGTCAGCTTGCTCCTTTTTCTTTTTCAGTCAGCTTGCTCCTTTTTCTTTTTCAGTCAGCTTGCTCCTTTTTCTTTTTCAGTCAGCTTGCTCCTTTTCCTTGTCTGCCAGGTTGCTCCTTTTCCTTGTCTGCCAGGTTGCTCCTTTTCCTTGTCTACCAGGTTGCTCCTTTTTCTTTTTCAGTCAGGTTGCTCCTTTTTCTTTTTCAGTCAGCTTGCTCCTTTTCCTTGTCTGCCAGGTTGCTCCTTTTTCTTTTTCAGTCAGGTTGCTCCTTTTTCTTTTTCAGTCAGCTTGCTCCTTTTTCTTTTTCAGTAAGCTTGCTCCTTTTTCTTTTTCAGTCAGCTTGCTCCTTTTTCTTTTTCAGTCAGCTTGCTCCTTTTTCTTTTTCAGTCAGCTTGCTCCTTTTTCTTTTTCAGTCAGCTTGCTCCTTTTTCTTTTTCAGTCAGCTTGCTCCTTTTTCTTTTTCAGTCAGCTTGCTCCTTTTTCTTTTTCAGTCAGCTTGCTCCTTTTTCTTTTTCAGTCAGCTTGCTCCTTTTTCTTTTTCAGTCAGCTTGCTCCTTTTTCTTTTTCAGTCAGCTTGCTCCTTTTTCTCTTTCAGTCAGCTTGCTCCTTTTTCTCTTTCAGTCAGCTTGCTCCTTTTTCTTTTTCAGTCAGCTTGCTCCTTTTTCTTTTTCAGTCAGCTTGCTCCTTTTTCTTTTTCAGTCAGCTTGCTCCTTTTTCTTTTTCAGTCAGCTTGCTCCTTTTTCTTTTTCAGTCAGCTTGCTCCTTTTTCTTTTTCAGTCAGCTTGCTCCTTTTTCTTTTTCAGTCAGCTTGCTCCTTTTTCTTTTTCAGTCAGCTTGCTCCTTTTTCTTTTTCAGTCAGCTTGCTCCTTTTTCTTTTTCAGTCAGCTTGCTCCTTTTTCTTTTTCAGTCAGCTTGCTCCTTTTTCTTTTTCAGTCAGCTTGCTCCTTTTTCTTTTTCAGTCAGCTTGCTCCTTTTTCTTTTTCAGTCAGCTTGCTCCTTTTTCTTTTTCAGTCAGCTTGCTCCTTTTTCTTTTTCAGTCAGCTTGCTCCTTTTTCTTTTTCAGTCAGCTTGCTCCTTTTTCTTTTTCAGTCAGCTTGCTCCTTTTTCTTTTTCAGTCAGCTTGCTCCTTTTTCTTTTTCAGTCAGCTTGCTCCTTTTTCTTTTTCAGTCAGCTTGCTCCTTTTTCTTTTTCAGTCAGCTTGCTCCTTTTTCTTTTTCAGTCAGCTTGCTCCTTTTTCTTTTTCAGTCAGCTTGCTCCTTTTTCTTTTTCAGTCAGCTTGCTCCTTTTTCTTTTTCAGTCAGCTTGCTCCTTTTTCTTTTTCAGTCAGCTTGCTCCTTTTTCTTTTTCAGTCAGCTTGCTCCTTTTTCTTTTTCAGTCAGCTTGCTCCTTTTCCTTTTTCAGTCAGCTTGCTCCTTTTTCTTTTTCAGTCAGCTTGCTCCTTTTTCTTTTTCAGTCAGCTTGCTCCTTTTTCTTTTTCAGTCAGCTTGCTCCTTTTTCTTTTTCAGTCAGCTTGCTCCTTTTTCTTTTTCAGTCAGCTTGCTCCTTTTTCTTTTTCAGTCAGCTTGCTCCTTTTTCTTTTTCTGTCAGGTTGCTCCTTTTCCTTGTCTGCCAGCTTGCTCCTTTTTCTTTTTCTGTCAGGTTGCTCCTTTTCCTTGTCTGCCAGCTTGCTCCTTTTTCTTGTTCTGTCAGGTTGCTCCTTTTCCTTGTCTGCCAGCTTGCTCCTTTTTCTTTTTCTGTCAGGTTGCTCCTTTTCCTTGTCTGCCAGCTTGCTCCTTTTTCTTTTTCTGTCAGGTTGCTCCTTTTCCTTGTCTGCCAGCTTGCTCCTTTTTCTTTTTCTGTCAGGTTGCTCCTTTTCCTTGTCTGCCAGCTTGCTCCTTTTTCTTTTTCTGTCAGGTTGCTCCTTTTCCTTGTCTGCCAGCTTGCTCCTTTTTCTTTTTCTGTCAGGTTGCTCCTTTTCCTTGTCTGCCAGCTTGCTCCTTTTTCTTTTTCTGTCAGGTTGCTCCTTTTCCTTGTCTGCCAGCTTGCTCCTTTTTCTTTTTCTGTCAGGTTGCTCCTTTTCCTTGTCTGCCAGCTTGCTCCTTTTTCTTTTTCTGTCAGGTTGCTCCTTTTCCTTGTCTGCCAGCTTGCTCCTTTTTCTTTTTCTGTCAGGTTGCTCCTTTTCCTTGTCTGCCAGCTTGCTCCTTTTTCTTTTTCTGTCAGGTTGCTCCTTTTCCTTGTCTGCCAGCTTGCTCCTTTTTCTTTTTCTGTCAGGTTGCTCCTTTTCCTTGTCTGCCAGCTTGCTCCTTTTTCTTTTTCTGTCAGGTTGCTCCTTTTCCTTGTCTGCCAGCTTGCTCCTTTTTCTTTTTCTGTCAGGTTGCTCCTTTTCCTTGTCTGCCAGCTTGCTCCTTTTTCTTTTTCTGTCAGGTTGCTCCTTTTCCTTGTCTGCCAGCTTGCTCCTTTTTCTTTTTCTGTCAGGTTGCTCCTTTTCCTTGTCTGCCAGCTTGCTCCTTTTTCTTTTTCTGTCAGGTTGCTCCTTTTCCTTGTCTGCCAGCTTGCTCCTTTTTCTTTTTCTGTCAGGTTGCTCCTTTTCCTTGTCTGCCAGCTTGCTCCTTTTTCTTTTTCAGTCAGGTTGCTCCTTTTCCTTGTCTGCCAGGTTGCTCCTTTTCCTTGTCTGCCAGCTTGCTCCTTTTTCTTTTTCAGTCAGGTTGCTCCTTTTTCTTTTTCAGTCAGGTTGCTCCTTTTTCTTTTTCAGTCAGGTTGCTCCTTTTTCTTTTTCAGTCAGCTTGCTCCTTTTCCTTGTCTGCCAGCTTGCTCCTTTTTCTTTTTCAGTCAGGTTGCTCCTTTTTCTTTTTCAGTCAGCTTGCTCCTTTTCCTTGTCTGCCAGCTTGCTCCTTTTTCTTTTTCAGTCAGCTTGCTCCTTTTTCTTTTTCAGTCAGGTTGCTCCTTTTCCTTGTCTGCCAGCTTGCTCCTTTTTCTTTTTCAGTCAGGTTGCTCCTTTTTCTTTTTCAGTCAGGTTGCTCCTTTTTCTTTTTCAGTCAGGTTGCTCCTTTTCCTTGTCTGCCAGCTTGCTCCTTTTTCTTTTTCAGTCAGGTTGCTCCTTTTTCTTTTTCAGTCAGGTTGCTCCTTTTTCTTTTTCAGTCAGGTTGCTCCTTTTCCTTGTCTGCCAGCTCGCTCCTTTTCCTTGTCTGCCAGCTTGCTCCTTTTTCTTTTTCAGTCAGGTTGCTCCTTTTCCTTGTCTGCCAGGTTGCTCCTTTTCCTTGTCTGCCAGCTTGCTCCTTTTTCTTTTTCAGTCAGGTTGCTCCTTTTTCTTTTTCAGTCAGGTTGCTCCTTTTTCTTTTTCAGTCAGGTTGCTCCTTTTTCTTTTTCAGTCAGGTTGCTCCTTTTTCTTTTTCAGTCAGGTTGCTCCTTTTTCTTTTTCAGTCAGCTTGCTCCTTTTCCTTGTCTGCCAGCTTGCTCCTTTTTCTTTTTCAGTCAGCTTGCTCCTTTTTCTTTTTCAGTCAGGTTGCTCCTTTTTCTTTTTCAGTCAGGTTGCTCCTTTTCCTTGTCTGCCAGCTTGCTCCTTTTTCTTTTTCAGTCAGGTTGCTCCTTTTCCTTGTCTGCCAGCTTGCTCCTTTTTCTTTTTCAGTCAGGTTGCTCCTTTTCCTTGTCTGCCAGCTTGCTCCTTTTTCTTTTTCAGTCAGGTTGCTCCTTTTTCTTTTTCAGTCAGGTTGCTCCTTTTTCTTTTTCAGTCAGGTTGCTCCTTTTCCTTGTCTGCCAGCTCGCTCCTTTTCCTTGTCTGCCAGCTTGCTCCTTTTTCTTTTTCAGTCAGGTTGCTCCTTTTCCTTGTCTGCCAGGTTGCTCCTTTTCCTTGTCTGCCAGCTTGCTCCTTTTTCTTTTTCAGTCAGGTTGCTCCTTTTTCTTTTTCAGTCAGGTTGCTCCTTTTTCTTTTTCAGTCAGGTTGCTCCTTTTTCTTTTTCAGTCAGGTTGCTCCTTTTTCTTTTTCAGTCAGGTTGCTCCTTTTTCTTTTTCAGTCAGCTTGCTCCTTTTCCTTGTCTGCCAGCTTGCTCCTTTTTCTTTTTCAGTCAGCTTGCTCCTTTTTCTTTTTCAGTCAGGTTGCTCCTTTTCCTTGTCTGCCAGCTTGCTCCTTTTTCTTTTTCAGTCAGGTTGCTCCTTTTCCTTGTCTGCCAGCTTGCTCCTTTTTCTTTTTCAGTCAGGTTGCTCCTTTTTCTTTTTCAGTCAGGTTGCTCCTTTTCCTTGTCTGCCAGCTTGCTCCTTTTTCTTTTTCAGTCAGGTTGCTCCTTTTCCTTGTCTGCCAGCTTGCTCCTTTTTCTTTTTCAGTCAGGTTGCTCCTTTTTCTTTTTCAGTCAGGTTGCTCCTTTTCCTTGTCTGCCAGCTTGCTCCTTTTTCTTTTTCAGTCAGGTTGCTCCTTTTCCTTGTCTGCCAGCTTGCTCCTTTTTCTTTTTCAGTCAGGTTGCTCCTTTTCCTTGTCTGCCAGCTTGCTCCTTTTTCTTTTTCAGTCAGGTTGCTCCTTTTTCTTTTTCAGTCAGGTTGCTCCTTTTTCTTTTTCAGTCAGGTTGCTCCTTTTCCTTGTCTGCCAGCTCGCTCCTTTTCCTTGTCTGCCAGCTTGCTCCTTTTTCTTTTTCAGTCAGGTTGCTCCTTTTCCTTGTCTGCCAGGTTGCTCCTTTTCCTTGTCTGCCAGCTTGCTCCTTTTTCTTTTTCAGTCAGGTTGCTCCTTTTTCTTTTTCAGTCAGGTTGCTCCTTTTTCTTTTTCAGTCAGGTTGCTCCTTTTTCTTTTTCAGTCAGGTTGCTCCTTTTTCTTTTTCAGTCAGGTTGCTCCTTTTTCTTTTTCAGTCAGCTTGCTCCTTTTCCTTGTCTGCCAGCTTGCTCCTTTTTCTTTTTCAGTCAGCTTGCTCCTTTTCCTTGTCTGCCAGCTTGCTCCTTTTTCTTTTTCAGTCAGCTTGCTCCTTTTTCTTTTTCAGTCAGGTTGCTCCTTTTCCTTGTCTGCCAGCTTGCTCCTTTTTCTTTTTCAGTCAGGTTGCTCCTTTTCCTTGTCTGCCAGCTTGCTCCTTTTTCTTTTTCAGTCAGGTTGCTCCTTTTCCTTGTCTGCCAGCTTGCTCCTTTTTCTTTTTCAGTCAGGTTGCTCCTTTTTCTTTTTCAGTCAGGTTGCTCCTTTTTCTTTTTCAGTCAGGTTGCTCCTTTTCCTTGTCTGCCAGCTCGCTCCTTTTCCTTGTCTGCCAGCTTGCTCCTTTTTCTTTTTCAGTCAGGTTGCTCCTTTTCCTTGTCTGCCAGGTTGCTCCTTTTCCTTGTCTGCCAGCTTGCTCCTTTTTCTTTTTCAGTCAGGTTGCTCCTTTTTCTTTTTCAGTCAGGTTGCTCCTTTTTCTTTTTCAGTCAGGTTGCTCCTTTTTCTTTTTCAGTCAGGTTGCTCCTTTTTCTTTTTCAGTCAGGTTGCTCCTTTTTCTTTTTCAGTCAGCTTGCTCCTTTTCCTTGTCTGCCAGCTTGCTCCTTTTTCTTTTTCAGTCAGCTTGCTCCTTTTTCTTTTTCAGTCAGGTTGCTCCTTTTCCTTGTCTGCCAGCTTGCTCCTTTTTCTTTTTCAGTCAGGTTGCTCCTTTTCCTTGTCTGCCAGCTTGCTCCTTTTTCTTTTTCAGTCAGGTTGCTCCTTTTTCTTTTTCAGTCAGGTTGCTCCTTTTCCTTGTCTGCCAGCTCGCTCCTTTTCCTTGTCTGCCAGCTCGCTCCTTTTCCTTGTCTGCCAGCTCGCTCCTTTTCCTTGTCTGCCAGCTCGCTCCTTTTCCTTGTCTGCCAGCTCGCTCCTTTTCCTTGTCTGCCAGCTCGCTCCTTTTCCTTGTCTGCCAGCTCGCTCCTTTTCCTTGTCTGCCAGCTCGCTCCTTTTCCTTGTCTGCCAGCTCGCTCCTTTTCCTTGTCTGCCAGCTCGCTCCTTTTCCTTGTCTGCCAGCTCGCTCCTTTTCCTTGTCTGCCAGCTCGCTCCTTTTCCTTGTCTGCCAGCTCGCTCCTTTTCCTTGTCTGCCAGCTCGCTCCTTTTCCTTGTCTGCCAGCTCGCTCCTTTTCCTTGTCTGCCAGCTCGCTCCTTTTTCTTTTTCAGTCAGGTTGCTCCTTTTCCTTGTCCGCCAGCTCGCTCCTTTTCCTTGTCTGCCAGCTCGCTCCTTTTTCTTTTTCAGTCAGGTTGCTCCTTTTCCTTGTCCGCCAGCTCGCTCCTTTTTCTTTTTCAGTCAGGTTGCTCCTTTTCCTTGTCCGCCAGCTCGCTCCTTTTTCTTTTTCAGTCAGGTTGCTCCTTTTCCTTGTCTGCCAGCTCGCTCCTTTTTCTTTTTCAGTCAGGTTGCTCCTTTTCCTTGTCTGCCAGCTCGCTCCTTTTTCTTTTTCAGTCAGGTTGCTCCTTTTCCTTGTCTGCCAGCTCGCTCCTTTTTCTTTTTCAGTCAGGTTGCTCCTTTTCCTTGTCTGCCAGCTCGCTCCTTTTTCTTTTTCAGTCAGGTTGCTCCTTTTCCTTGTCTGCCAGCTCGCTCCTTTTTCTTTTTCAGTCGGGTTGCTCCTTTTCCTTGTCTGCCAGCTCGCTCCTTTTCCTTTTTCAGTCGGGTTGCTCCTTTTCCTTGTCTGCCAGCTTGCTCCTTTTCCTTTTTCAGTCGGGTTGCTCCTTTTTCCTTGTCTGCCAGCTTGCTCCTTTTCCTTTTTCAGTCGGGTTGCTCCTTTTTCCTTGTCTGCCAGCTTGCTCCTTTTCCTTTTTCAGTCGGGTTGCTCCTTTTTCCTTGTCTGCCAGCTTGCTCCTTTTCCTTTTTCAGTCGGGTTGCTCCTTTTTCCTTGTCTGCCAGCTTGCTCCTTTTCCTTTTTCAGTCGGGTTGCTCCTTTTTCCTTGTCTGCCAGCTTGCTCCTTTTCCTTTTTCAGTCGGGTTGCTCCTTTTTCCTTGTCTGCCAGCTTGCTCCTTTTCCTTTTTCAGTCGGGTTGCTCCTTTTTCCTTGTCTGCCAGCTCGCTCCTTTTCCTTGTCTGCCAGCTCGCTCCTTTTCCTTGTCTGCCAGC
This sequence comes from Tapera naevia, assembly GCA_033556795.1. Taxonomy (NCBI): domain Eukaryota; kingdom Metazoa; phylum Chordata; class Aves; order Cuculiformes; family Neomorphidae; genus Tapera; species Tapera naevia. The sequence continues at coordinate 55,534 of JAUMJJ010000533.1, read as the reverse complement.
TCGCTCCTTTTCCTTGTCTGCCAGCTCGCTCCTTTTCCTTGTCTGCCAGCTCGCTCCTTTTCCTTGTCTGCCAGCTCGCTCCTTTTCCTTGTCTGCCAGCTCGCTCCTTTTCCTTTTTCAGTCGGGTTGCTCCTTTTTCCTTGTCTGCCAGTTTGCTCCTTTTCCTTTTTCAGTCGGGTTGCTCCTTTTTCCTTGTCTGCCAGCTTGCTCCTTTTCCTTTTTCAGTCGGGTTGCTCCTTTTTCCTTGTCTGCCAGCTTGCTCCTTTTCCTTTTTCAGTCGGGTTGCTCCTTTTTCCTTGTCTGCCAGCTTGCTCCTTTTCCTTTTTCAGTCGGGTTGCTCCTTTTTCCTTGTCTGCCAGCTTGCTCCTTTTCCTTTTTCAGTCGGGTTGCTCCTTTTTCCTTGTCTGCCAGCTTGCTCCTTTTCCTTTTTCAGTCGGGTTGCTCCTTTTTCCTTGTCTGCCAGCTTGCTCCTTTTCCTTTTTCAGTCGGGTTGCTCCTTTTTCCTTGTCTGCCAGCTTGCTCCTTTTCCTTTTTCAGTCAGCTTGCTCCTTTTTCCTTGTCTGCCAGCTTGCTCCTTTTTCGTTTTCAGTCAGCTTGCTCCTTTTTCCTTGTCTGCCAGCTTGCTCCTTTTTCGTTTTCAGTCAGCTTGCTCCTTTTTCCTTGTCTGCCAGCTTGCTCCTTTTTCCTTGTCTGCCAGCTTGCTCCTTTTTCTTTTCAGTCAGCTTGCTCCTTTTTCCTTGTCTGCCAGCTTGCTCCTTTTTCTTTTTCAGTCAGCTTGCTCCTTTTTCTTTTTCAGTCAGCTTGCTCCTTTTTCCTTGTCTGCCAGCTTGCTCCTTTTTCTTTTTCAGTCAGCTTGCTCCTTTTTCTTTTTCAGTCAGCTTGCTCCTTTTTCTTTTTCAGTCAGCTTGCTCCTTTTTCTTTTTCAGTCAGCTTGCTCCTTTTTCTTTTTCAGTCAGCTTGCTCCTTTTTCTTTTTCAGTCAGCTTGCTCCTTTTTCTTTTTCAGTCAGCTTGCTCCTTTTTCTTTTTCAGTCAGCTTGCTCCTTTTTCTTTTTCAGTCAGCTTGCTCCTTTTCCTTGTCTGCCAGCTTGCTCCTTTTTCTTTTTCAGTCAGCTTGCTCCTTTTTCTTTTTCAGTCAGGTTGCTCCTTTTCCTTGTCTGCCAGCTTGCTCCTTTTTCTTTTTCAGTCAGGTTGCTCCTTTTCCTTGTCTGCCAGCTTGCTCCTTTTTCTTTTTCAGTCAGGTTGCTCCTTTTCCTTGTCTGCCAGCTTGCTCCTTTTTCTTTTTCAGTCAGGTTGCTCCTTTTCTTTTCAGTCAGGTTGCTCCTTTTCCTTGTCTGCCAGCTCGCTCCTTTTCCTTGTCTGCCAGCTCGCTCCTTTTCCTTGTCTGCCAGCTCGCTCCTTTTCCTTGTCTGCCAGCTCGCTCCTTTTCCTTGTCTGCCAGCTCGCTCCTTTTCCTTGTCTGCCAGCTCGCTCCTTTTCCTTGTCTGCCAGCTCGCTCCTTTTCCTTGTCTGCCAGCTCGCTCCTTTTCCTTGTCTGCCAGCTCGCTCCTTTTCCTTGTCTGCCAGCTCGCTCCTTTTCCTTGTCTGCCAGCTCGCTCCTTTTCCTTGTCTGCCAGCTCGCTCCTTTTCCTTGTCTGCCAGCTCGCTCCTTTTCCTTGTCTGCCAGCTCGCTCCTTTTCCTTGTCTGCCAGCTCGCTCCTTTTCCTTGTCTGCCAGCTCGCTCCTTTTCCTTGTCTGCCAGCTCGCTCCTTTTCCTTGTCTGCCAGCTCGCTCCTTTTCCTTGTCTGCCAGCTCGCTCCTTTTCCTTGTCTGCCAGCTCGCTCCTTTTCCTTGTCTGCCAGCTCGCTCCTTTTCCTTGTCTGCCAGCTCGCTCCTTTTCCTTGTCCGGCCAGCTCGCTCCTTTTTCTTTTTCAGTCAGGTTGCTCCTTTTCCTTGTCCGCCAGCTCGCTCCTTTTTCTTTTTCAGTCAGGTTGCTCCTTTTCCTTGTCCGCCAGCTCGCTCCTTTTTCTTTTTCAGTCAGGTTGCTCCTTTTCCTTGTCCGCCAGCTCGCTCCTTTTTCTTTTTCAGTCAGGTTGCTCCTTTTCCTTGTCCGCCAGCTCGCTCCTTTTTCTTTTTCAGTCGGTTGCTCCTTTTCCTTGTCTGCCAGCTCGCTCCTTTTTCTTTTTCAGTCAGGTTGCTCCTTTTCCTTGTCTGCCAGCTCGCTCCTTTTTCTTTTTCAGTCAGGTTGCTCCTTTTCCTTGTCTGCCAGCTCGCTCCTTTTTCTTTTTCAGTCAGGTTGCTCCTTTTCCTTGTCTGCCAGCTCGCTCCTTTTTCTTTTTCAGTCAGGTTGCTCCTTTTCCTTGTCTGCCAGCTCGCTCCTTTTCTTTTTCAGTCAGGTTGCTCCTTTTCCTTGTCTGCCAGCTCGCTCCTTTTTCTTTTTCAGTCAGGTTGCTCCTTTTCCTTGTCTGCCAGCTCGCTCCTTTTTCTTTTTCAGTCAGGTTGCTCCTTTTCCTTGTCTGCCAGCTCGCTCCTTTTCTTTTTCAGTCGGTTGCTCCTTTTCCTTGTCTGCCAGCTCGCTCCTTTTCCTTTTTCAGTCGGGTTGCTCCTTTTTCCTTGTCTGCCAGCTTGCTCCTTTTCCTTTTTCAGTCGGGTTGCTCCTTTTTCCTTGTCTGCCAGCTTGCTCCTTTTCCTTTTTCAGTCGGGTTGCTCCTTTTCCTTGTCTGCCAGCTTGCTCCTTTTCCTTTTTCAGTCGGGTTGCTCCTTTTCCTTGTCTGCCAGCTTGCTCCTTTTCCTTTTTCAGTCGGGTTGCTCCTTTTTCCTTGTCTGCCAGCTTGCTCCTTTTCCTTTTTCAGTCGGGTTGCTCCTTTTTCCTTGTCTGCCAGCTTGCTCCTTTTCCTTTTTCAGTCGGGTTGCTCCTTTTTCCTTGTCTGCCAGCTTGCTCCTTTTCCTTTTTCAGTCGGGTTGCTCCTTTTTCCTTGTCTGCCAGCTTGCTCCTTTTCCTTTTTCAGTCGGGTTGCTCCTTTTTCCTTGTCTGCCAGCTTGCTCCTTTTTCCTTGTCTGCCAGCTTGCTCCTTTTTCGTTTTCAGTCAGCTTGCTCCTTTTTCCTTGTCTGCCAGCTTGCTCCTTTTTCCTTGTCTGCCAGCTTGCTCCTTTTTCGTTTTCAGTCAGCTTGCTCCTTTTTCCTTGTCTGCCAGCTTGCTCCTTTTTCCTTGTCTGCCAGCTTGCTCCTTTTTCGTTTTCAGTCAGCTTGCTCCTTTTCCTTGTCTGCCAGCTTGCTCCTTTTTCCTTGTCTGCCAGCTTGCTCCTTTTTCTTTTTCAGTCAGCTTGCTCCTTTTTCCTTGTCTGCCAGCTTGCTCCTTTTTCTTTTTCAGTCAGCTTGCTCCTTTTTCTTTTTCAGTCAGCTTGCTCCTTTTTCCTTGTCTGCCAGCTTGCTCCTTTTTCTTTTTCAGTCAGCTTGCTCCTTTTTCCTTGTCTGCCAGCTTGCTCCTTTTTCCTTGTCTGCAGCTTGCTCCTTTTTCTTTTTCAGTCAGCTTGCTCCTTTTTCCTTGTCTGCCAGCTTGCTCCTTTTTCTTTTTCAGTCAGCTTGCTCCTTTTTCTTTTTCAGTCAGCTTGCTCCTTTTTCCTTGTCTGCCAGCTTGCTCCTTTTTCTTTTTCAGTCAGCTTGCTCCTTTTTCTTTTTCAGTCAGCTTGCTCCTTTTTCTTTTTCAGTCAGCTTGCTCCTTTTTCCTTGTCTGCCAGCTTGCTCCTTTTTCTTTTTCAGTCAGCTTGCTCCTTTTTCTTTTTCAGTCAGCTTGCTCCTTTTTCTTTTTCAGTCAGCTTGCTCCTTTTTCTTTTTCAGTCAGCTTGCTCCTTTTTCTTTTCAGTCAGCTTGCTCCTTTTTCTTTTTCAGTCAGCTTGCTCCTTTTTCTTTTTCAGTCAGCTTGCTCCTTTTTCTTTTTCAGTCAGCTTGCTCCTTTTTCTTTTTCAGTCAGCTTGCTCCTTTTTCTTTTTCAGTCAGCTTGCTCCTTTTTCTTTTTCAGTCAGCTTGCTCCTTTTTCTTTTTCAGTCAGCTTGCTCCTTTTTCTTTTTCAGTCAGCTTGCTCCTTTTTCTTTTTCAGTCAGCTTGCTCCTTTTTCTTTTTCAGTCAGCTTGCTCCTTTTTCTTTTTCAGTCAGCTTGCTCCTTTTTCTTTTTCAGTCAGCTTGCTCCTTTTTCTTTTTCAGTCAGCTTGCTCCTTTTTCTTTTTCAGTCAGCTTGCTCCTTTTTCTTTTTCAGTCAGCTTGCTCCTTTTTCTTTTTCAGTCAGCTTGCTCCTTTTTCTTTTTCAGTCAGCTTGCTCCTTTTTCTTTTTCAGTCAGCTTGCTCCTTTTTCTTTTTCAGTCAGCTTGCTCCTTTTTCTTTTTCAGTCAGCTTGCTCCTTTTTCTTTTTCTGTCAGCTTGCTCCTTTTCTTTTCAGTCAGCTTGCTCCTTTTTCTTTTTCTGTCAGCTTGCTCCTTTTCCTTGTCTGCCAGCTTGCTCCTTTTTCTTTTTCTGTCAGGTTGCTCCTTTTCCTTGTCTGCCAGCTTGCTCCTTTTTCTTTTTCTGTCAGGTTGCTCCTTTTCCTTGTCTGCCAGCTTGCTCCTTTTTCTTTTTCTGTCAGGTTGCTCCTTTTCCTTGTCTGCCAGCTTGCTCCTTTTTCTTTTTCTGTCAGGTTGCTCCTTTTCTTGTCTGCCAGCTTGCTCCTTTTTCTTTTTCTGTCAGGTTGCTCCTTTTCCTTGTCTGCCAGCTTGCTCCTTTTTCTTTTTCTGTCAGGTTGCTCCTTTTCCTTGTCTGCCAGCTTGCTCCTTTTTCTTTTTCTGTCAGGTTGCTCCTTTTCCTTGTCTGCCAGCTTGCTCCTTTTTCTTTTTCTGTCAGGTTGCTCCTTTTCCTTGTCTGCCAGCTTGCTCCTTTTTCTTTTTCTGTCAGGTTGCTCCTTTTCCTTGTCTGCCAGCTTGCTCCTTTTTCTTTTTCTGTCAGGTTGCTCCTTTTCCTTGTCTGCCAGCTTGCTCCTTTTTCTTTTTCTGTCAGGTTGCTCCTTTTCCTTGTCTGCCAGCTTGCTCCTTTTTCTTTTTCTGTCAGGTTGCTCCTTTTCCTTGTCTGCCAGCTTGCTCCTTTTTCTTTTTCAGTCAGGTTGCTCCTTTTCCTTGTCTGCCAGCTTGCTCCTTTTTCTTTTTCAGTCAGGTTGCTCCTTTTCCTTGTCTGCCAGCTTGCTCCTTTTTCTTTTTCAGTCAGGTTGCTCCTTTTCCTTGTCTGCCAGCTTGCTCCTTTTTCTTTTTCAGTCAGGTTGCTCCTTTTCCTTGTCTGCCAGCTTGCTCCTTTTTCTTTTTCAGTCAGGTTGCTCCTTTTCCTTGTCTGCCAGCTTGCTCCTTTTTCTTTTTCAGTCAGGTTGCTCCTTTTCCTTGTCTGCCAGCTTGCTCCTTTTTCTTTTTCAGTCAGGTTGCTCCTTTTCCTTGTCTGCCAGCTTGCTCCTTTTTCTTTTTCAGTCAGGTTGCTCCTTTTCCTTGTCTGCCAGCTTGCTCCTTTTTCTTTTTCAGTCAGGTTGCTCCTTTTCCTTGTCTGCCAGCTTGCTCCTTTTTCTTTTTCAGTCAGCTTGCTCCTTTTTCTTTTTCAGTCAGGTTGCTCCTTTTCCTTTTTCAGTCAGCTTGCTCCTTTTTCTTTTTCAGTCAGGTTGCTCCTTTTCCTTGTCTGCCAGCTTGCTCCTTTTTCTTTTTCAGTCAGCTTGCTCCTTTTCCTTGTCTGCCAGCTTGCTCCTTTTCCTTGTCTGCCAGCTTGCTCCTTTTCCTTGTCTGCCAGCTTGCTCCTTTTCCTTGTCTGCCAGCTTGCTCCTTTTCCTTGTCTGCCAGCTTGCTCCTTTTCCTTGTCTGCCAGCTTGCTCCTTTTCTTGTCTGCCAGCTTGCTCCTTTTCCTTGTCTGCCAGCTTGCTCCTTTTCCTTGTCTGCCAGCTTGCTCCTTTTCCTTGTCTGCCAGCTTGCTCCTTTTCCTTGTCTGCCAGCTTGCTCCTTTTCCTTGTCTGCCAGCTTGCTCCTTTTCCTTGTCTGCCAGCTTGCTCCTTTTCCTTGTCTGCCAGCTTGCTCCTTTTCCTCGTCTGCCAGCTTGCTCCTTTTCCTTGTCTGCCAGCTTGCTCCTTTTCCTCGTCTGCCAGCTTGCTCCTTTTCCTCGTCTGCCAGCTTGCTCCTTTTCCTTGTCTGCCAGCTTGCTCCTTTTCCTTGTCTGCCAGCTTGCTCCTTTTCCTCGTCTGCCAGCTTGCTCCTTTTCCTCGTCTGCCAGCTTGCTCCTTTTCCTCGTCTGCCAGCTTGCTCCTTTTCCTCGTCTGCCAGCTTGCTCCTTTTCCTCGTCTGCCAGCTTGCTCCTTTTCCTCGTCTGCCAGCTTGCTCCTTTTCCTCGTCTGCCAGCTTGCTCCTTTTCCTCGTCTGCCAGCTTGCTCCTTTTCCTCGTCTGCCAGCTTGCTCCTTTTCCTCGTCTGCCAGCTTGCTCCTTTTCCTCGTCTGCCAGCTTGCTCCTTTTCCTCGTCTGCCAGCTTGCTCCTTTTCCTCGTCTGCCAGCTTGCTCCTTTTCCTCGTCTGCCAGCTTGCTCCTTTTCCTTGTCTGCCAGCTTGCTCCTTTTCCTTGTCTGCCAGCTTGCTCCTTTTCCTTGTCTGCCAGCTTGCTCTTTTTCTTTTCAGTCAGGTTGCTCCTTTTCCTTGTCTGCCAGCTTGCTCCTTTTCTTTTTCAGTCAGCTTGCTCCTTTTTCTTTTTCAGTCAGTTGCTCCTTTTCCTTGTCTGCCAGCTTGCTCCTTTTTCTTTTTCAGTCAGGTTGCTCCTTTTCCTTGTGTGCCAGCTTGCTCCTTTTTCTTTTTCAGTCAGCTTGCTCCTTTTTCTTTTCAGTCAGGTTGCTCCTTTTCCTTGTCTGCCAGCTTGCTCCTTTTTCTTTTTCAGTCAGGTTGCTCCTTTTCCTTGTGTGCCAGCTTGCTCCTTTTTCTTTTTCAGTCAGCTTGCTCCTTTTTCTTTTTCAGTCAGGTTGCTCCTTTTCCTTGTCTGCCAGCTTGCTCCTTTTTCTTTTTCAGTCAGCTTGCTCCTTTTCTTTTTCAGTCAGGTTGCTCCTTTTCCTTGTCTGCCAGCTTGCTCCTTTTCCTTGTCTGCCAGCTTGCTCCTTTTTCTTTTTCAGTCAGGTTGCTCCTTTTTCTTTTTCAGTCAGGTTGCTCTTTTTTCTTTTTCAGTCAGGTTGCTCCTTTTTCTTTTTCAGTCAGGTTGCTCCTTTTTCTTTTTCAGTCAGGTTGCTCCTTTTTCTTTTTCAGTCAGGTTGCTCCTTTTTCTTTTTCAGTCAGGTTGCTCCTTTTCCTTGTCTGCCAGCTTGCTCCTTTTTCTTTTTCAGTCAGGTTGCTCCTTTTCCTTGTCTGCCAGCTTGCTCCTTTTTCTTTTTCAGTCAGGTTGCTCCTTTTCCTTGTCTGCCAGATTGCTCCTTTTTCTTTTTTAGTCAGGTTGCTCCTTTTCCTTGTCTGCCAGCTTGCTCCTTTTTCCTTGTCTGCCAGCTTGCTCCTTTTCCTTGTCTGCCAGCTTGCTCCTTTTTCTTTTTCAGTCAGGTTGCTCCTTTTCCTTGTCTGCCAGATTGCTCCTTTTTCTTTTTAGTCAGGTTGCTCCTTTTCCTTGTCTGCCAGCTTGCTCCTTTTTCCTTGTCTGCCAGCTTGCTCCTTTTCCTTGTCTGCCAGCTTGCTCCTTTTCTTTTTCAGTCAGGTTGCTCCTTTTCCTTGTCTGCCAGCTTGCTCCTTTTTCTTTTTCAGTCAGGTTGCTCCTTTTCCTTGTCTGCCAGCTTGCTCCTTTTTCTTTTTCAGTCAGGTTGCTCCTTTTCCTTGTCTGCCAGCTTGCTCCTTTTTCCTTGTCTGCCAGCTTGCTCCTTTTCCTTGTCTGCCAGCTTGCTCCTTTTCCTTGTCTGCCAGCTTGCTCCTTTTTCCTTGTCTGCCAGCTTGCTCCTTTTCCTTGTCTGCCAGCTTGCTCCTTTTCCTTGTCTGCCAGCTCGCTCCTTTTTCCTTGTCTGCCAGCTTGCTCCTTTTCCTTGTCTGCCAGCTCGCTCCTTTTCCTTGTCTGCCAGCTTGCTCATTTTTCTTTTCAGTCAGGTTGCTGCTTTTCCTTGTCTGCCAGCTCGCTCCTTTTCCTCGTCTGCCAGCTTGCTCCTTTTTCTTTTTCAGCCAGCATGCTCCTTTTCCTTGTCTGCCAGCTTGCTCCTTTTTCTTTTCAGCCAGCTCGCTCCTTTTCCTCGTCTGCCAGCTCGCTCCTTTTCCTCGTCTGCCAGCTCGCTCCTTTTCCTCGTCTGCCAGCTCGCTCCTTTTCCTCGTCTGCCAGCTCGCTCCTTTTCCTCGTCTGCCAGCTCGCTCCTTTTCCTCGTCTGCCAGCTCGCTCCTTTTCCTCGTCTGCCAGCTCGCTCCTTTTCCTCGTCTGCCAGCTCGCTCCTTTTCCTCGTCTGCCAGCTCGCTCCTTTTCCTCGTCTGCCAGCTCGCTCCTTTTCCTCGTCTGCCAGCTCGCTCCTTTTCCTCGTCTGCCAGCTCGCTCCTTTTCCTCGTCTGCCAGCTCGCTCCTTTTCCTCGTCTGCCAGCTCGCTCCTTTTCCTCGTCTGCCAGCTCGCTCCTTTTCCTCGTCTGCCAGCTCGCTCCTTTTCCTCGTCTGCCAGCTCGCTCCTTTTCCTCGTCTGCCAGCTCGCTCCTTTTCCTCGTCTGCCAGCTCGCTCCTTTTCCTCGTCTGCCAGCTCGCTCCTTTTCCTCGTCTGCCAGCTCGCTCCTTTTCCTCGTCTGCCAGCTCGCTCCTTTTCCTCGTCTGCCAGCTCGCTCCTTTTCCTCGTCGCCAGCTTGCTCCTTTTCCTCGTCTGCCAGCTTGCTCCTTTTCCTCGTCTGCAGCTTGCTCCTTTTCCTCGTCTGCCAGCTTGCTCCTTTTCCTCGTCTGCCAGCTTGCTCCTTTTCCTCGTCTGCCAGCTTGCTCCTTTTCCTCGTCTGCCAGCTTGCTCCTTTTCCTCGTCTGCCAGCTTGCTCCTTTTCCTCGTCTGCCAGCTTGCTCCTTTTCCTCGTCTGCCAGCTTGCTCCTTTTCCTCGTCTGCCAGCTTGCTCCTTTTCCTCGTCTGCCAGCTTGCTCCTTTTCCTCGTCTGCCAGCTTGCTCCTTTTCCTCGTCTGCCAGCTTGCTCCTTTTCCTCGTCTGCCAGCTTGCTCCTTTCCTCGTCTGCCAGCTTGCTCCTTTTCCTCGTCTGCCAGCTTGCTCCTTTTCCTCGTCTGCCAGCTTGCTCCTTTTCCTCGTCTGCCAGCTTGCTCCTTTTCCTCGTCTGCCAGCTTGCTCCTTTTCCTCGTCTGCCAGCTTGCTCCTTTTCCTCGTCTGCCAGCTTGCTCCTTTTCCTCGTCTGCCAGCTTGCTCCTTTTCCTCGTCTGCCAGCTTGCTCCTTTTCCTCGTCTGCCAGCTTGCTCCTTTTCCTCGTCTGCCAGCTTGCTCCTTTTCCTCGTCTGCCAGCTTGCTCCTTTTCCTCGTCTGCCAGCTTGCTCCTTTTCCTCGTCTGCCAGCTTGCTCCTTTTCCTCGTCTGCCAGCTTGCTCCTTTTCCTCGTCTGCCAGCTTGCTCCTTTTCCTCGTCTGCCAGCTTGCTCCTTTTCCTCGTCTGCCAGCTTGCTCCTTTTCCTCGTCTGCCAGCTTGCTCCTTTTCCTCGTCTGCCAGCTTGCTCCTTTTCCTCGTCTGCTGCCAGGCTTGCTCCTTTTCCTCGTCTGCCAGCTTGCTCCTTTTCCTCGTCTGCCAGCTTGCTCCTTTTCCTCGTCTGCCAGCTTGCTCCTTTTCCTCGTCTGCCAGCTTGCTCCTTTTCCTCGTCTGCCAGCTTGCTCCTTTTCCTCGTCTGCCAGCTTGCTCCTTTTCCTCGTCTGCCAGCTTGCTCCTTTTCCTCGTCTGCCAGCTTGCTCCTTTTCCTCGTCTGCCAGCTTGCTCCTTTTCCTCGTCTGCCAGCTTCGCTCCTTTTCTTTTCAGTCAGGTTGCTTTTTTCCTCGTCTGCCAGCTTGCTCCTTTTTCTTTTTCAGTCAGGTTGCTTTTTTTCCTCGTCTGCCAGCTTGCTCCTTTTTCTTTTTCAGTCAGGTTGCTTTTTTTCCTCGTCTGCCAGCTTGCTCCTTTTTCTTTTTCAGTCAGGTTGCTTTTTTTCCTCGTCTGCCAGCTTGCTCCTTTTTCTTTTTCAGGCAGCTTGCTTTTTTTCCTCGTCTGCCAGCTTGCTCCTTTTTCTTTTTCAGGCAGCTTGCTTTTTTTCCTCGTCTGCCAGCTTGCTGTTTTTTCTTTTTCAGGCAGCTTGCTTTTTTTCCTCGTCTGCCAGCTTGCTGTTTTTTCTTTTTCAGGCAGCTTGCTTTTTTTCCTCGTATGCCAGCTTGCTGTTTTTTCTTTTTCAGGCAGCTTGCTTCTTTTCCCTGTCTCCCAGCTTGCTGTTTTTTCTTTTTCAGGCAGCTTGCTTCTTTTCCCTGTCTCCCAGCTTGCTGTTTTTTCTTTTTCAGGCAGCTTGCTTCTTTTCCTTTTTCAGGCAGCTTGCTTCTTTTTCCTGTCTGTCAGCTTGCTTCTTTTTCCTGTCTGTCAGCTTGCTCCTTTTCCTCGTCAGCCAGCTTGCTCCTTTTCCTCGTCAGCCATTTTGCTCCTTTCCTCGTCAGCCAGCTTGCTCCTTTTCCTCGTCTGCCAGCTTGCTCCTTTTCCTCGTCTGCCAGCTTGCTCCTTTTCCTCGTCTGCCAGCTTGCTCCTTTTCCTCGTCTGCCAGCTTGCTCCTTTTCCTCGTCTGCCAGCTTGCTCCTTTTCCTCGTCTGCCAGCTTGCTCCTTTTCCTCGTCTGCCAGCTTGCTCCTTTTCCTCGTCTGCCAGCTTGCTCCTTTTCCTCGTCTGCCAGCTTGCTCCTTTTCCTCGTCTGCCAGCTTGCTCCTTTTCCTCGTCTGCCAGCTTGCTCCTTTTCCTCGTCTGCCAGCTTGCTCCTTTTCCTCGTCTGCCAGCTTGCTCCTTTTCTCGTCTGCCAGCTTGCTCCTTTTCCTCGTCTGCCAGCTTGCTCCTTTTCCTCGTCTGCCAGCTTGCTCCTTTTCCTCGTCTGCCAGCTTGCTCCTTTTCCTCGTCTGCCAGCTTGCTCCTTTTCCTCGTCTGCCAGCTTGCTCCTTTTCCTCGTCTGCCAGCTTGCTCCTTTTCCTCGTCTGCCAGCTTGCTCCTTTTCCTCGTCTGCCAGCTTGCTCCTTTTCCTCGTCTGCCAGCTTGCTCCTTTTCCTCGTCTGCCAGCTTGCTCCTTTTCCTCGTCTGCCAGCTTGCTCCTTTTCCTCGTCTGCCAGCTTGCTCCTTTTCCTCGTCTGCCAGCTTGCTCCTTTTCCTCGTCTGCCAGCTTGCTCCTTTTCCTCGTCTGCCGGCTTGCTCCTTTTCCTCGTCTGCCGCTTGCTCCTTTTCCTCGTCTGCCGGCTTGCTCCTTTTCCTCGTCTGCCGGCTTGCTCCTTTTCCTCGTCTGCCGGCTTGCTCCTTTTCCTCGTCTGCCGGCTTGCTCCTTTTCCTCGTCTGCCGGCTTGCTCCTTTTCCTCGTCTGCCGGCTTGCTCCTTTTCCTCGTCTGCCGGCTTGCTCCTTTTCCTCGTCTGCCGGCTTGCTCCTTTTCCTCGTCTGCCGGCTTGCTCCTTTTCCTCGTCTGCCAGCTTGCTCCTTTTCCTCGTCTGCCGGCTTGCTCCTTTCCTCGTCTGCCAGCTTGCTCCTTTTCCTCGTCTGCCAGCTTGCTCCTTTTCCTCGTCTGCCAGCTTGCTCCTTTTCCTCGTCTGCCAGCTTGCTCCTTTTCCTCGTCTGCCAGCTTGCTCCTTTTTCTTTTCAGTCAGGTTGCTTTTTTTCCTCGTCTGCCAGCTTGCTCCTTTTTCTTTTTCAGTCAGGTTGCTTTTTTTCCTCGTCTGCCAGCTTGCTCCTTTTTCTTTTTCAGTCAGGTTGCTTTTTTTCCTCGTCTGCCAGCTTGCTCCTTTTTCTTTTTCAGTCAGGTTGCTTTTTTTCCTCGTATGCCAGCTTGCTCCTTTTTCTTTTTCAGTCAGGTTGCTTTTTTTCCTCGTCTGCCAGTTTGCATCTTTTCCTTGTCAGCCCGCTTACTCCTTTTCCTTCTCTGCCAGTTTGTTTCTTTTCCTTGTCAGCCAGCTTGCTTCTTTTCCCTGTCTCCCAGCTTGCTTCTTTCCTTTTTCAGGCAGCTTGCTTCTTTTCCCTGTCTCCCAGCTTGCTGTTTTTTCTTTTTCAGGCAGCTTGCTTCTTTTCCTTTTTCAGGCAGCTTGCTTCTTTTTCCTGTCTGTCAGCTTGCTTCTTTTTCCTGTCTGTCAGCTTGCTTCTTTTTCCTGTCTGTCAGCTTGCTCCTTTTCCTTGTCTGCCAGCTTGCTTTTTTCTTTTTCAATCAGCTTGCTTTTTTTCCTCGTCTGCCAGTTTGCATCTTTTCCTTGTCAGCCCGCTTACTCCTTTTCCTTCTCTGGCAGTTTGTTTCTTTTCCTCGTCAGCCAGCTTGCTCCTTTTCCTCGTCTGCCGGCTTGCTCCTTTTCCTCGTCTGCCGGCTTGCTCCTTTTCCTCGTCTGCCGGCTTGCTCCTTTTCCTCGTCTGCCGGCTTGCTCCTTTTCCTCGTCTGCCGGCTTGCTCCTTTTCCTCGTCTGCCAGCTTGCTCCTTTTCCTCGTCTGCCGGCTTGCTCCTTTTCCTCGTCTGCCGGCTTGCTCCTTTTCCTCGTCTGCCGGCTTGCTCCTTTTCCTCGTCTGCCGGCTTGCTCCTTTTCCTCGTCTGCCAGCTTGCTCCTTTTCCTCGTCTGCCGGCTTGCTCCTTTTCCTCGTCTGCCAGCTTGCTCCTTTTCCTCGTCTGCCAGCTTGCTCCTTTTCCTCGTCTGCCAGCTTGCTCCTTTTCCTCGTCTGCCAGCTTGCTCCTTTTCCTCGTCTGCCAGCTTGCTCCTTTTTCTTTTTCAGTCAGGTTGCTTTTTTTCCTCGTCTGCCAGCTTGCTCCTTTTTCTTTTTCAGTCAGGTTGCTTTTTTTCCTCGTCTGCCAGCTTGCTCCTTTTTCTTTTTCAGTCAGGTTGCTTTTTTTCCTCGTCTGCCAGCTTGCTCCTTTTTCTTTTTCAGTCAGGTTGCTTTTTTTCCTCGTATGCCAGCTTGCTCCTTTTTCTTTTTCAGTCAGGTTGCTTTTTTTCCTCGTCTGCCAGTTTGCATCTTTTCCTTGTCAGCCCGCTTACTCCTTTTCCTTCTCTGCCAGTTTGTTTCTTTTCCTTGTCAGCCAGCTTGCTTCTTTTCCCTGTCTCCCAGCTTGCTTCTTTTCCTTTTTCAGGCAGCTTGCTTCTTTTCCCTGTCTCCCAGCTTGCTGTTTTTTCTTTTTCAGGCAGCTTGCTTCTTTTCCTTTTTCAGGCAGCTTGCTTCTTTTTCCTGTCTGTCAGCTTGCTTCTTTTTCCTGTCTGTCAGCTTGCTTCTTTTTCCTGTCTGTCAGCTTGCTCCTTTTCCTTGTCTGCCAGCTTGCTTTTTTCTTTTTCAATCAGCTTGCTTTTTTTCCTCGTCTGCCAGTTTGCATCTTTTCCTTGTCAGCCCGCTTACTCCTTTTCCTTCTCTGGCAGTTTGTTTCTTTTCCTCGTCAGCCAGCTTGCTCCTTTTCCTCGTCAGCCAGCTTGCTCCTTTTCCTCGTCTGCCAGCTTGCTCCTTTTCCTCGTCTGCCAGCTTGCTCCTTTTCCTCGTCTGCCAGCTTGCTCCTTTTCCTCGTCTGCCAGCTTGCTCCTTTTCCTCGTCTGCCAGCTTGCTCCTTTTCCTCGTCTGCCAGCTTGCTCCTTTTCCTCGTCTGCCAGCTTGCTCCTTTTCCTCGTCTGCCAGCTTGCTCCTTTTCCTCGTCTGCCAGCTTGCTCCTTTTCCTCGTCTGCCAGCTTGCTCCTTTTCCTCGTCTGCCAGCTTGCTCCTTTTCCTCGTCTGCCAGCTTGCTCCTTTTCCTCGTCTGCCAGCTTGCTCCTTTTCCTCGTCTGCCAGCTTGCTCCTTTTCCTCGTCTGCCAGCTTGCTCCTTTTCCTCGTCTGCCAGCTTGCTCCTTTTCCTCGTCTGCCAGCTTGCTCCTTTTCCTCGTCTGCCAGCTTGCTCCTTTTCCTCGTCTGCCAGCTTGCTCCTTTTCCTCGTCTGCCAGCTTGCTCCTTTTCCTCGTCTGCCAGCTTGCTCCTTTTCCTCGTCTGCCAGCTTGCTCCTTTTCCTCGTCTGCCAGCTTGCTCCTTTTCCTCGTCTGCCAGCTTGCTCCTTTTCCTCGTCTGCCAGCTTGCTCCTTTTCCTCGTCTGCCAGCTTGCTCCTTTTCCTCGTCTGCCAGCTTGCTCCTTTTCCTCGTCTGCCAGCTTGCTCCTTTTCCTCGTCTGCCAGCTTGCTCCTTTTCCTCGTCTGCCAGCTTGCTCCTTTTCCTCGTCTGCCAGCTTGCTCCTTTTCCTCGTCTGCCAGCTTGCTCCTTTTCCTCGTCTGCCAGCTTGCTCCTTTTCCTCGTCTGCCAGCTTGCTCCTTTTCCTCGTCTGCCAGCTTGCTCCTTTTCCTCGTCTGCCAGCTTGCTCCTTTTCCTCGTCTGCCAGCTTGCTCCTTTTCCTCGTCTGCCAGCTTGCTCCTTTTCCTCGTCTGCCAGCTTGCTCCTTTTCCTCGTCTGCCAGCTTGCTCCTTTTCCTCGTCTGCCAGCTTGCTCCTTTTTCTTTTTCAGTCAGGTTGCTTTTTTTCCTCGTCTGCCAGCTTGCTCCTTTTTCTTTTTCAGTCAGGTTGCTTTTTTTCCTCGTATGCCAGCTTGCTCCTTTTTCTTTTTCAGTCAGGTTGCTTTTTTTCCTCGTCTGCCAGCTTGCTCCTTTTTCTTTTTCAGTCAGGTTGCTTTTTTTCCTCGTATGCCAGCTTGCTCCTTTTTCTTTTTCAGTCAGGTTGCTTTTTTTCCTCGTCTGCCAGTTTGCATCTTTTCCTTGTCAGCCCGCTTACTCCTTTTCCTTCTCTGCCAGTTTGTTTCTTTTCCTTGTCAGCCAGCTTGCTTCTTTTCCCTGTCTCCCAGCTTGCTGTTTTTTCTTTTTCAGGCAGCTTGCTTCTTTTCCCTGTCTCCCAGCTTGCTGTTTTTTCTTTTTCAGGCAGCTTGCTTCTTTTCCTTTTTCAGGCAGCTTGCTTCTTTTTCCTGTCTGTCAGCTTGCTTCTTTTTCCTGTCTGTCAGCTTGCTTCTTTTTCCTGTCTGTCAGCTTGCTTCTTTTTCCTGTCTGTCAGCTTGCTTCTTTTTCCTGTCTGTCAGCTTGCTCCTTTTCCTCGTCTGCCAGCTTGCTTTTTTCTTTTTCAATCAGCTTGCTTTTTTTCCTCGTCTGCCAGTTTGCATCTTTTCCTTGTCAGCCCGCTTACTCCTTTTCCTTCTCTGGCAGTTTGTTTCTTTTCCTTGTCAGCCAGCTTGCTTCTTTTCCCTGTCTCCCAGCTTGCTGTTTTTTCTTTTTCAGGCAGCTTGCTTCTTTTCCCTGTCTCCCAGCTTGCTGTTTTTCCTTTTTCAGGCAGCTTCCTTTTTTTCCTTTTTCAGGCAGCTTGCTTTTTTTCCCTTTTCAGGCAGCTTGCTTCTTTTCCTTTTTCAGGCAGCTTGCTTCTTTTCCTTTTTCAGGCAGCTTGCTTCTTTTCCTTTTTCAGGCAGCTTGCTTCTTTTCCTTTTTCAGGCAGCTTGCTTCTTTTTCTTTTTCAGGCAGCTTGCTTCTTTTTCTTTTTCAGGCAGCTTGCTTCTTTTCCTTTTTCAGGCAGCTTGCTTCTTTTCCTTTTTCAGGCAGCTTGCTTCTTTTCCTTTTTCAGGCAGCTTGCTTCTTTTCCTTTTTCAGGCAGCTTGCTTCTTTTCCTTTTTCAGGCAGCTTGCTTCTTTTCCTTGTCTGCCAGCTTGCTTCTTTTCCTTTTTCAGTCAGCTTGCTTCTTTTTCCTGTCTGTCAGCTTGCTCTTTCCTCGTCTGCCAGCTTGCTTCTTTTCCTTTTTCAGTCAGCTTGCTTCTTTTTCCTGTCTGTCAGCTTACTCTTTCCTCGTCTGCCAGCTTGCTTCTTTTCCTTTTTCAGTCAGCTTCCTTCTTTTCCTTGTCTGCCAAGTTACTACTTTTCCTTGTCTGCCAGCTTGCTCCTTTTCCTTGTCTGCCAAGTTACTACTTTTCCTTGTCTGCCAGCTTGCTCCTTTTCCTTGTCTGCCAAGTTACTACTTTTCCTTGTCTGCCAGCTTGCTCCTTTTCCTTGTCTGCCAGCTTGCTAATTTTCCTTGTCTGCCAGCTTGCTCCTTTTCCTTGTCTGCCAGCTTGCTCCTTTTGCCTGTCTGCCAGCTTGGTTCTTTTGCCTGTCTGCCAGCTTGCTTCTTTTCCTTGTCTGCTAGCATGCTTTCTTTTCCTTTTTCAGTCTGCTTGCTTCTTTTCCTTGTCAGCCAGCTTGCTTCTTTTCCTCGTCTGCCAGCTTGCTCCTTTTCCTTGTCTGCCAGCTTGCTCCTTTTCCTTGTCTGCCAGCTTGCTCCTTTTCCTTGTCTGCCAGCTTGCTCCTTTTCCTTGTCTGCCAGCTTGCTCCTTTTCCTTGTCTGCCAGCTTGCTCCTTTTCCTTGTCTGCCAGCTTGCTCCTTTTCCTTGTCTGCCAGCTTGCTCCTTTTTCCTTGTCTGCCAGCTTGCTCCTTTTTCCTTGTCTGCCAGCTTGCTCCTTTTCCTTGTCTGCCAGCTTGCTCCTTTTCCTTGTCTGCCAGCTTGCTCCTTTTCCTTGTCTGCCAGCTTGCTCCTGTTTCTTTTTCAGTCAGGTTGCTCCTTTTCCTTGTCTGCCAGCTTGCTCCTTTTTCTTTTTCAGTCAGGTTGCTCCATTTCCTTGTCTGCCAGCTTGCTCCTTTTTCTTTTTCAGTCAGCTTGCTCCATTTCCTTGTCTGCCAGCTTGCTCCTTTTTCTTTTTCAGTCAGCTTGCTCCTTTTCCTTGTCTGCCAGCTTGCTCCTTTTTCTTTTTCAGTCAGGTTGCTCCTTTTCCTTGTCTGCCAGCTTGCTCCTTTTCCTTGTCTGCCAGCTTGCTCCTTTTCCTTGTCTGCCAGCTTGCTCCTTTTCCTTGTCTGCCAGCTTGCTCCTTTTTCTTTTTCAGTCAGGTTGCTCCTTTTCCTTGTCTGCCAGCTTGCTCCTTTTCTTTTTCAGTCAGGTTGCTCCTTTTCCTTGTCTGCCAGCTTGCTCCTTTTCCTTGTCTGCCAGCTTGCTCCTTTTTCTTTTTCAGTCAGGTTGCTCCTTTTCCTTGTCTGCCAGCTTGCTCCTTTTTCTTTTTCAGTCAGGTTGCTCCTTTTCCTTGTCTGCCAGCTTGCTCCTTTTCCTTGTCTGCCAGCTTGCTCCTTTTCCTTGTCTGCCAGCTTGCTCCTTTTCCTTGTCTGCCAGCTTGCTCCTTTTCCTTGTCTGCCAGCTTGCTCCTTTTCCTTGTCTGCCAGCTTGCTCCTTTTCCTTGTCTGCCAGCTTGCTCCTTTTTCTTTTTCAGTCAGGTTGCTCCTTTTCCTTGTCTGCCAGCTTGCTCCTTTTCCTTGTCTGCCAGCTTGCGCCTTTTCCTTGTCTGCCAGCTTGCTCCTTTTCCTTGTCTGCCAGCTTGCTCCTTTTCCTTGTCTGCCAGCTTGCTCCTTTTCCTTGTCTGCCAGCTTGCTCCTTTTTCTTTTTCAGTCAGGTTGCTCCTTTTCCTTGTCTGCCAGCTTGCTCCTTTTCCTTGTCTGCCAGCTTGCTCCTTTTCCTTGTCTGCCAGCTTGCTCCTTTTCCTTGTCTGCCAGCTTGCTCCTTTTTCTTTTTCAGTCAGGTTGCTCCTTTTCCTTGTCTGCCAGCTTGCTCCTTTTTCTTTTTCAGTCAGGTTGCTCCTTTTCCTTGTCTGCCAGCTTGCTCCTTTTTCTTTTTCAGTCAGGTTGCTCCTTTTCCTTGTCTGCCAGCTTGCTCCTTTTTCTTTTTCAGTCAGGTTGCTCCTATTCCTTGTCTGCCAGCTTGCTCCTTTTTCTTTTTCAATCAGCTTGCTCCTTTTCCTTGTCTGCCAGCTTGCTCCTTTTTCCTTGTCTGCCAGCTTGCTCCTTTTCCTTGTCTGCCAGCTTGCTCCTTTTCCTTGTCTGCCAGCTTGCTCCTTTTTCTTTTTCAGTCAGGTTGCTGCTTTTCCTTGTCTGCCAGCTTGCTCCTTTTTCTTTTTCAATCAGGTTGCTGCTTTTCCTTGTCTGCCAGCTTGCTCCTTTTTCTTTTTCAATCAGCTTGCTCCTTTTCCTTGTCTGCCAGCTTGCTCCTTTTTCCTTGTCTGCCAGCTTGCTCCTTTTCCTTGTCTGCCAGCTTGCTCCTTTTTCCTTGTCTGCCAGCTTGCTCCTTTTCCTTGTCTGCCAGCTTGCTCCTTTTTCCTTGTCTGCCAGCTTGCTCCTTTTCCTTGTCTGCCAGCTTGCTCCTTTTTCTTTTTCAGTCAGGTTGCTGCTTTTCCTTGTCTGCCAGCTTGCTCCTTTTTCTTTTTCAGTCAGGTTGCTCCTTTTCCTCTTCTGCCAGCTTGCTCCATTTTCTTTTTCAGTCAGGTTGCTCCTTTTCCTTGTCTGCCAGCTTGCTCCTTTTTCTTTTTCAGTCAGCTTGCTCCTTTTCCTTGTCTGCCAGCTTGGTCCTTTTTCCTTGTCTTCCAGCTTGCTCCTTTTCCTTGTCTACCAGCTTGCTCCTTTTTCTTTTTCAGTCAGGTTGCTGCTTTTGGTTGTCTGCCAGCTTGCTCCTTTTTCTTTTTCAGTCAGGTTGCTGCTTTTCGTTGTCTGCCAGCTTGCTCCTTTTTCTTTTTCAGTCAGGTTGCTGCTTTTCGTTGTCTGCCAGCTTGCTCCTTTTTCCTTTTCAGTCAGGTTGCTGCTTTTCCTTGTCTGCCAGCTTGCTCCTTTTTCTTTTTCAGTCAGGTTGCTGCTTTTCCTTGTCTGCCAGCTTGCTCCTTTTTCTTTTTCAGTCAGGTTGCTGCTTTTCCTTGTCTGCCAGCTTGCTCCTTTTCCTTGTCTGCCAGCTTAGTCCTTTTCCTTGTCTGCCATCTTGCTCCTTTTCCTTGTCTGCCAGCTTAGTCCTTTTCCTTGTCTGCCAGCTTGCTCCTTTTCCTTGTCTGCCAGCTTGCTCCTTTTTCTTTTTCAGTCAGGTTGCTCCTTTTCCTTGTCTGCCAGCTTGCTCCTTTTCCTTGTCTGCCAGCTTGCTCCTTTTTCTTTTTCAGTCAGGTTGCTCCTTTTCCTTGTCTGCCAGCTTGCTCCTTTTCCTTGTCTGCCAGCTTGCTCCTTTTTCTTTTTCAGTCAGGTTGCTCCTTTTCCTTGTCAGCCAGCTTGCTCCTTTTCCTTGTCTGCCAGCTTGCTCCTTTTTCTTTTTCAGTCAGGTTGCTCCTTTTCCTTGTCAGCCAGCTTGCTCCTTTTCCTTGTCTGCCAGCTTGCTCCTTTTTCTTTTTCAGTCAGGTTGCTCCTTTTCCTTGTCTGCCAGCTTGCTCCTTTTCCTTGTCTGCCAGCTTGCTCCTTTTCCTTGTCTGCCAGCTTGCTCCTTTTCCTTGTCAGCCAGCTTGCTCCTTTTCCTTGTCTGCCAGCTTGCTCCTTTTCCTTGTCAGCCAGCTTGCTCCTTTTCCTTGTCTGCCAGCTTGCTCCTTTTCCTTGTCAGCCAGCTTGCTCCTTTTCCTTGTCTGCCAGCTTGCTCCTTTTCCTTGTCTGCCAGCTTGCTCCATTTCCTTGTCTGCCAGCTTGCTCCTTTTCCTTGTCTGCCAGCTTGCTCCTTTTCCTTGTCTGCCAGCTTGCTCCTTTTCCTTGTCTGCCAGCTTGCTCCTTTTCCTTGTCTGCCAGCTTGCTCCTTTTCCTTGTCAGCCAGCTTGCTCCTTTTCCTTGTCAGCCAGCTTGCTCCTTTTCCTCGTCTGCCAGCTTGCTCCTTTTCCTTGTCAGCCAGCTTGCTCCTTTTCCTCGTCTGCCAGCTTGCTCCTTTTCCTTGTCTGCCACCTTGCTCCTTTTCCTCGTCTGCCAGCTTGCTCCTTTTCCTTGTCTGCCACCTTGCTCCTTTTCCTCGTCTGCCAGCTTGCTCCTTTTCCTTGTCTGCCACCTTGCTCCTTTTCCTCGTCTGCCAGCTTGCTCCTTTTCCTTGTCTGCCACCTTGCTCCTTTTCCTCGTCTGCCAGCTTGCTCCTTTTCCTTGTCTGCCACCTTGCTCCTTTTCCTCGTCTGCCAGCTTGCTCCTTTTCCTTGTCTGCCACCTTGCTCCTTTTCCTCGTCTGCCAGCTTGCTCCTTTTCCTTGTCTGCCACCTTGCTCCTTTTCCTCGTCTGCCAGCTTGCTCCTTTTTCTTTTTCAGTCAGGTTGCTCCTTTTCCTCGTCTGCCAGCTTGCTCCTTTTTCTTTTTCAGTCAGGTTGCTCCTTTTCCTCGTCTGCCAGCTTGCTCCTTTTTCTTTTTCAGTCAGGTTGCTCCTTTTCCTCGTCTGCCAGCTTGCTCCTTTTTCTTTTTCAGTCAGGTTGCTCCTTTTCCTCGTCTGCCAGCTTGCTCCTTTTTCTTTTTCAGTCAGGTTGCTCCTTTTCCTCGTCTGCCAGCTTGCTCCTTTTTCTTTTTCAGTCAGGTTGCTCCTTTTCCTCGTCTGCCAGCTTGCTCCTTTTTCTTTTTCAGTCAGGTTGCTCCTTTTCCTCGTCTGCCAGCTTGCTCCTTTTTCTTTTTTCAGTCAGGTTGCTCCTTTTCCTCGTCTGCCAGCTTGCTCCTTTTTCTTTTTCAGTCAGGTTGCTCCTTTTCCTCGTCTGCCAGCTTGCTCCTTTTTCTTTTTCAGTCAGGTTGCTCCTTTTCCTTGTCAGCCAGCTTGCTCCTTTTCCTTGTCTGCCAGCTTGCTCCTTTTTCTTTTTCAGTCAGGTTGCTCCTTTTCCTTGTCAGCCAGCTTGCTTCTTTTCCCTGTCTCCCAGCTTGCTGTTTTTTCTTTTTCAGGCAGCTTGCTTCTTTTCCCTGTCTCCCAGCTTGCTGTTTTTTCTTTTTCAGGCAGCTTGCTTCTTTTCCTTTTTCAGGCAGCTTGCTTCTTTTTCCTGTCTGTCAGCTTGCTTCTTTTTCCTGTCTGTCAGCTTGCTCCTTTTCCTCGTCTGCCAGCTTGCTTTTTTCTTTTTCAATCAGCTTGCTTTTTTTCCTCGTCTGCCAGTTTGCATCTTTTCCTTGTCAGCCCGCTTACTCCTTTTCCTTCTCTGGCAGTTTGTTTCTTTTCCTTGTCAGCCAGCTTGCTTCTTTTCCCTGTCTCCCAGCTTGCTGTTTTTTCTTTTTCAGGCAGCTTGCTTCTTTTCCCTGTCTCCCAGCTTGCTGTTTTTCCTTTTTCAGGCAGCTTCCTTTTTTTCCTTTTTCAGGCAGCTTGCTTTTTTTCCCTTTTCAGGCAGCTTGCTTCTTTTCCTTTTTCAGGCAGCTTGCTTCTTTTCCTTTTTCAGGCAGCTTGCTTCTTTTCCTTTTTCAGGCAGCTTGCTTCTTTTCCTTTTTCAGGCAGCTTGCTTCTTTTCCTTTTTCAGGCAGCTTGCTTCTTTTCCTTTTTCAGGCAGCTTGCTTCTTTTCCTTTTTCAGGCAGCTTGCTTCTTTTCCTTTTTCAGGCAGCTTGCTTCTTTTCCTTTTTCAGGCAGCTTGCTTCTTTTCCTTTTTCAGGCAGCTTGCTTCTTTTCCTTTTTCAGGCAGCTTGCTTCTTTTCCTTGTCTGCCAGCTTGCTTCTTTTCCTTTTTCAGTCAGCTTGCTTCTTTTTCCTGTCTGTCAGCTTGCTCTTTCCTCGTCTGCCAGCTTGCTTCTTTTCCTTTTTCAGTCAGCTTGCTTCTTTTTCCTGTCTGTCAGCTTGCTCTTTCCTCGTCTGCCAGCTTGCTTCTTTTCCTTTTTCAGTCAGCTTCCTTCTTTTCCTTGTCTGCCAAGTTACTACTTTTCCTTGTCTGCCAGCTTGCTCCTTTTCCTTGTCTGCCAAGTTACTACTTTTCCTTGTCTGCCAGCTTGCTCCTTTTCCTTGTCTGCCAGCTTGCTAATTTTCCTTGTCTGCCAGCTTGCTCATTTTCCTTGTCTGCCAGCTTGCTCCTTTTGCCTGTCTGCCAGCTTGGTTCTTTTGCCTGTCTGCCAGCTTGCTTCTTTTCCTTGTCTGCTAGCATGCTTTCTTTTCCTTTTTCAGTCTGCTTGCTTCTTTTCCTTGTCAGCCAGCTTGCTTCTTTTCCTCGTCTGCCAGCTTGCTTCTTTTCCTTGTCTGCCAGCATGCTACTTTTCCTCGTCTGCCAGCTTGCTTCTTTTCCTTTTTCAATCAGCTTGCTTTTTTTCCTCGTCTGCCAGCTTGCTTCTTTTCATTGTGTGCCAGCTTGCTTCTTTCCCTTTTTCAGTTCAGCTTGATTCTTTTGTTTTTTCACACAGCTTGCTACTTTTCCTCAACTGCAAGCTTGCTACTTTTCCTCATCTCCCAGCTTGCTACTTTTCCTCATCTGCCAGCTTGCTTCTTTTCCTTTTTCAATCAGCTTGCTTTTTTTCCTCGTCTGTCAATTTGCTTCTTTTCCTTGTCCGCCAGCTTGATTCTTTTCCTTGTCTGCCAGCTTGCTCCTTTTCCTTGTCTGCCAGCTTGCTCCTTTTCCTTGTCTGCCAGCTTGCTCCTTTTCCTTGTCTGCCAGCTTGCTCCTTTTCCTTGTCTGCCAGCTTGCTCCTTTTCCTTGTCTGCCAGCTTGCTCCTTTTCCTTGTCTGCCAGCTTGCTCCTTTTCCTTGTCTGCCAGCTTGCTCCTTTTCCTTGTCTGCCAGCTTGCTCCTTTTCCTTGTCTGCCAGCTTGCTCCTTTTCCTTGTCTGCCAGCTTGCTCCTTTTCCTTGTCTGCCAGCTTGCTCCTTTTCCTTGTCTGCCAGCTTGCTCCTTTTCCTTGTCTGCCAGCTTGCTCCTTTTCCTTGTCTGCCAGCTTGCTCCTTTTCCTTGTCTGCCAGCTTGCTCCTTTTTCCTTGTCTGCCAGCTTGCTCCTTTTTCCTTGTCTGCCAGCTTGCTCCTTTTCCTTGTCTGCCAGCTTGCTCCTTTTCCTTGTCTGCCAGCTTGCTCCTTTTCCTTGTCTGCCAGCTTGCTCCTGTTTCTTTTTCAGTCAGGTTGCTCCTTTTCCTTGTCTGCCAGCTTGCTCCTTTTTCTTTTTCAGTCAGGTTGCTCCATTTCCTTGTCTGCCAGCTTGCTCCTTTTTCTTTTTCAGTCAGGTTGCTCCATTTCCTTGTCTGCCAGCTTGCTCCTTTTTCTTTTTCAGTCAGCTTGCTCCTTTTCCTTGTCTGCCAGCTTGCTCCTTTTTCTTTTTCAGTCAGGTTGCTCCTTTTCCTTGTCTGCCAGCTTGCTCCTTTTCCTTGTCTGCCAGCTTGCTCCTTTTCCTTGTCTGCCAGCTTGCTCCTTTTCCTTGTCTGCCAGCTTGCTCCTTTTCCTTGTCTGCCAGCTTGCTCCTTTTCCTTGTCTGCCAGCTTGCTCCTTTTCCTTGTCTGCCAGCTTGCTCCTTTTCCTTGTCTGCCAGGTTGCTCCTTTTCCTTGTCTGCCAGCTTGCTCCTTTTCCTTGTCTGCCAGCTTGCTCCTTTTCCTTGTCTGCCAGCTTGCTCCTTTTCCTTGTCTGCCAGCTTGCTCCTTTTCCTTGTCTGCCAGCTTGCTCCTTTTCCTTGTCTGCCAGCTTGCTCCTTTTCCTTGTCTGCCAGCTTGCTCCTTTTCCTTGTCTGCCAGCTTGCTCCTTTTCCTTGTCTGCCAGCTTGCTCCTTTTCCTTGTCTGCCAGCTTGCTCCTTTTCCTTGTCTGCCAGCTTGCTCCTTTTCCTTGTCTGCCAGCTTGCTCCTTTTCCTTGTCTGCCAGCTTGCTCCTTTTCCTTGTCTGCCAGCTTGCTCCTTTTCCTTGTCTGCCAGCTTGCTCCTTTTCCTTGTCTGCCAGCTTGCTCCTTTTCCTTGTCTGCCAGCTTGCTCCTTTTCCTTGTCTGCCAGCTTGCTCCTTTTCCTTGTCTGCCAGCTTGCTCCTTTTCCTTGTCTGCCAGCTTGCTCCTTTTTCTTTTTCAGTCAGGTTGCTCCTTTTCCTTGTCTGCCAGCTTGCTCCTTTTCCTTGTCTGCCAGCTTGCTCCTTTTCCTTGTCTGCCAGCTTGCTCCTTTTCCTTGTCTGCCAGCTTGCTCCTTTTTCTTTTTCAGTCAGGTTGCTCCTTTTCCTTGTCTGCCAGCTTGCTCCTTTTTCTTTTTCAGTCAGGTTGCTCCTTTTCCTTGTCTGCCAGCTTGCTCCTTTCTCTTTTTCAGTCAGGTTGCTCCTTTTCCTTGTCTGCCAGCTTGCTCCTTTTTCTTTTTCTGTCAGGTTGCTCCTATTCCTTGTCTGCCAGCTTGCTCCTTTTTCTTTTTCAATCAGCTTGCTCCTTTTCCTTGTCTGCCAGCTTGCTCCTTTTTCCTTGTCTGCCAGCTTGCTCCTTTTCCTTGTCTGCCAGCTTGCTCCTTTTCCTTGTCTGCCAGCTTGCTCCTTTTCCTTGTCTGCCAGCTTGCTCCTTTTTCTTTTTCAGTCAGGTTGCTGCTTTTCCTTGTCTGCCAGCTTGCTCCTTTTTCTTTTTCAATCAGGTTGCTGCTTTTCCTTGTCTGCCAGCTTGCTCCTTTTTCTTTTTCAATCAGCTTGCTCCTTTTCCTTGTCTGCCAGCTTGCTCCTTTTTCCTTGTCTGCCAGCTTGCTCCTTTTCCTTGTCTGCCAGCTTGCTCCTTTTTCCTTGTCTGCCAGCTTGCTCCTTTTCCTTGTCTGCCAGCTTGCTCCTTTTTCTTTTTCAGTCAGGTTGCTGCTTTTCCTTGTCTGCCAGCTTGCTCCTTTTTCTTTTTCAGTCAGGTTGCTCCTTTTCCTCTTCTGCCAGCTTGCTCCATTTTCTTTTTCAGTCAGGTTGCTCCTTTTCCTTGTCTGCCAGCTTGCTCCTTTTTCTTTTTCAGTCAGGTTGCTCCTTTTCCTCTTCTGCCAGCTTGCTCCATTTTCTTTTTCAGTCAGGTTGCTCCTTTTCCTTGTCTGCCAGCTTGCTCCTTTTTCTTTTTCAGTCAGCTTGCTCCTTTTCCTTGTCTGCCAGCTTGGTCCTTTTTCCTTGTCTTCCAGCTTGCTCCTTTTCCTTGTCTACCAGCTTGCTCCTTTTTCTTTTTCAGTCAGGTTGCTGCTTTTGGTTGTCTGCCAGCTTGCTCCTTTTTCTTTTTCAGTCAGGTTGCTGCTTTTCGTTGTCTGCCAGCTTGCTCCTTTTTCCTTTTCAGTCAGGTTGCTGCTTTTCCTTGTCTGCCAGCTTGCTCCTTTTTCTTTTTCAGTCAGGTTGCTGCTTTTCCTTGTCTGCCAGCTTGCTCCTTTTTCTTTTTCAGTCAGGTTGCTGCTTTTCCTTGTCTGCCAGCTTGCTCCTTTTCCTTGTCTGCCAGCTTAGTCCTTTTCCTTGTCTGCCATCTTGCTCCTTTTCCTTGTCTGCCAGCTTAGTCCTTTTCCTTGTCTGCCAGCTTGCTCCTTTTCCTTGTCTGCCAGCTTGCTCCTTTTTCTTTTTCAGTCAGGTTGCTCCTTTTCCTTGTCTGCCAGCTTGCTCCTTTTCCTTGTCTGCCAGCTTGCTCCTTTTTCTTTTTCAGTCAGGTTGCTCCTTTTCCTTGTCTGCCAGCTTGCTCCTTTTCCTTGTCTGCCAGCTTGCTCCTTTTTCTTTTTCAGTCAGGTTGCTCCTTTTCCTTGTCAGCCAGCTTGCTCCTTTTCCTTGTCTGCCAGCTTGCTCCTTTTTCTTTTTCAGTCAGGTTGCTCCTTTTCCTTGTCAGCCAGCTTGCTCCTTTTCCTTGTCTGCCAGCTTGCTCCTTTTTCTTTTTCAGTCAGGTTGCTCCTTTTCCTTGTCTGCCAGCTTGCTCCTTTTCCTTGTCTGCCAGCTTGCTCCTTTTCCTTGTCTGCCAGCTTGCTCCTTTTCCTTGTCAGCCAGCTTGCTCCTTTTCCTTGTCTGCCAGCTTGCTCCTTTTCCTTGTCAGCCAGCTTGCTCCTTTTCCTTGTCTGCCAGCTTGCTCCTTTTCCTTGTCAGCCAGCTTGCTCCTTTTCCTTGTCTGCCAGCTTGCTCCTTTTCCTTGTCTGCCAGCTTGCTCCATTTCCTTGTCTGCCAGCTTGCTCCTTTTCCTTGTCTGCCAGCTTGCTCCTTTTCCTTGTCTGCCAGCTTGCTCCTTTTCCTTGTCTGCCAGCTTGCTCCTTTTCCTTGTCTGCCAGCTTGCTCCTTTTCCTCGTCAGCCAGCTTGCTCCTTTTCCTTGTCAGCCAGCTTGCTCCTTTTCCTCGTCTGCCAGCTTGCTCCTTTTCCTTGTCAGCCAGCTTGCTCCTTTTCCTCGTCTGCCAGCTTGCTCCTTTTCCTTGTCTGCCACCTTGCTCCTTTTCCTCGTCTGCCAGCTTGCTCCTTTTCCTTGTCTGCCACCTTGCTCCTTTTCCTCGTCTGCCAGCTTGCTCCTTTTCCTTGTCTGCCACCTTGCTCCTTTTCCTCGTCTGCCAGCTTGCTCCTTTTTCTTTTTCAGTCAGGTTGCTCCTTTTCCTCGTCTGCCAGCTTGCTCCTTTTCCTTGTCTGCCACCTTGCTCCTTTTCCTCGTCTGCCAGCTTGCTCCTTTTTCTTTTTCAGTCAGGTTGCTCCTTTTCCTCGTCTGCCAGCTTGCTCCTTTTTCTTTTTCAGTCAGGTTGCTCCTTTTCCTCGTCTGCCAGCTTGCTCCTTTTTCTTTTTCAGTCAGGTTGCTCCTTTTCCTCGTCTGCCAGCTTGCTCCTTTTTCTTTTTCAGTCAGGTTGCTCCTTTTCCTCGTCTGCCAGCTTGCTCCTTTTTCTTTTTCAGTCAGGTTGCTCCTTTTCCTCGTCTGCCAGCTTGCTCCTTTTTCTTTTTCAGTCAGGTTGCTCCTTTTCCTCGTCTGCCAGCTTGCTCCTTTTTCTTTTTCAGTCAGGTTGCTCCTTTTCCTCGTCTGCCAGCTTGCTCCTTTTTCTTTTTCAGTCAGGTTGCTCCTTTTCCTCGTCTGCCAGCTTGCTCCTTTTTCTTTTTCAGTCAGGTTGCTCCTTTTCCTCGTCTGCCAGCTTGCTCCTTTTTCTTTTTCAGTCAGGTTGCTCCTTTTCCTCGTCTGCCAGCTTGCTCCTTTTTCTTTTTCAGTCAGGTTGCTCCTTTTCCTCGTCTGCCAGCTTGCTCCTTTTTCTTTTTCAGTCAGGTTGCTCCTTTTCCTCGTCTGCCAGCTTGCTCCTTTTTCTTTTTCAGTCAGGTTGCTCCTTTTCCTCGTCTGCCAGCTTGCTCCTTTTTCTTTTTCAGTCAGGTTGCTCCTTTTCCTCGTCTGCCAGCTTGCTCCTTTTTCTTTTTCAGTCAGGTTGCTCCTTTTCCTCGTCTGCCAGCTTGCTCCTTTTTCTTTTTCAGTCAGGTTGCTCCTTTTCCTCGTCTGCCAGCTTGCTCCTTTTTCTTTTTCAGTCAGGTTGCTCCTTTTCCTCGTCTGCCAGCTTGCTCCTTTTTCTTTTTCAGTCAGGTTGCTCCTTTTCCTCGTCTGCCAGCTTGCTCCTTTTTCTTTTTCAGTCAGGTTGCTCCTTTTCCTTGTCAGCCAGCTTGCTCCTTTTCCTCGTCTGCCAGCTTGCTCCTTTTCCTTGTCAGCCAGCTTGCTCCTTTTCCTTGTCTGCCAGCTTGCTCCTTTTCCTTGTCTGCCAGCTTGCTCCTTTTTCTTTTTCAGTCAGGTTGCTCCTTTTCCTTGTCAGCCAGCTTGCTCCTTTTCCTTGTCTGCCAGCTTGCTCCTTTTCCTTGTCAGCCAGCTTGCTCCTTTTCCTTGTCTGCCAGCTTGCTCCTTTTCCTTGTCAGCCAGCTTGCTCCTTTTCCTTGTCTGCCAGCTTGCTCCTTTTCCTTGTCTGCCAGCTTGCTCCATTTCCTTGTCTGCCAGCTTGCTCCTTTTCCTTGTCTGCCACCTTGCTCCTTTTCCTCGTCTGCCAGCTTGCTCCTTTTCCTTGTCTGCCACCTTGCTCCTTTTCCTCGTCTGCCAGCTTGCTCCTTTTTCTTTTTCAGTCAGGTTGCTCCTTTTCCTCGTCTGCCAGCTTGCTCCTTTTCCTTGTCTGCCACCTTGCTCCTTTTCCTCGTCTGCCAGCTTGCTCCTTTTTCTTTTTCAGTCAGGTTGCTCCTTTTCCTCGTCTGCCAGCTTGCTCCTTTTCCTTGTCTGCCACCTTGCTCCTTTTCCTCGTCTGCCAGCTTGCTCCTTTTCCTTGTCTGCCACCTTGCTCCTTTTCCTCGTCTGCCAGCTTGCTCCTTTTCCTTGTCTGCCACCTTGCTCCTTTTCCTCGTCTGCCAGCTTGCTCCTTTTCCTTGTCTGCCACCTTGCTCCTTTTCCTCGTCTGCCAGCTTGCTCCTTTTCCTTGTCTGCCACCTTGCTCCTTTTCCTCGTCTGCCAGCTTGCTCCTTTTCCTTGTCTGCCACCTTGCTCCTTTTCCTCGTCTGCCAGCTTGCTCCTTTTCCTTGTCTGCCACCTTGCTCCTTTTCCTCGTCTGCCAGCTTGCTCCTTTTCCTTGTCTGCCACCTTGCTCCTTTTCCTCGTCTGCCAGCTTGCTCCTTTTCCTTGTCTGCCACCTTGCTCCTTTTCCTCGTCTGCCAGCTTGCTCCTTTTCCTTGTCTGCCACCTTGCTCCTTTTCCTCGTCTGCCAGCTTGCTCCTTTTCCTTGTCTGCCACCTTGCTCCTTTTCCTCGTCTGCCAGCTTGCTCCTTTTTCTTTTTCAGTCAGGTTGCTCCTTTTCCTCGTCTGCCAGCTTGCTCCTTTTTCTTTTTCAGTCAGGTTGCTCCTTTTCCTCGTCTGCCAGCTTGCTCCTTTTCCTTGTCTGCCACCTTGCTCCTTTTCCTCGTCTGCCAGCTTGCTCCTTTTCCTTGTCTGCCACCTTGCTCCTTTTCCTCGTCTGCCAGCTTGCTCCTTTTTCTTTTTCAGTCAGGTTGCTCCTTTTCCTCGTCTGCCAGCTTGCTCCTTTTTCTTTTTCAGTCAGGTTGCTCCTTTTCCTCGTCTGCCAGCTTGCTCCTTTTTCTTTTTCAGTCAGGTTGCTCCTTTTCCTCGTCTGCCAGCTTGCTCCTTTTTCTTTTTCAGTCAGGTTGCTCCTTTTCCTCGTCTGCCAGCTTGCTCCTTTTCCTTGTCTGCCAGCTTGCTCCTTTTTCTTTTTCAGTCAGGTTGCTCCTTTTCCTTGTCTGCCAGCTTGCTCCTTTTCCTTGTCTGCCAGCTTGCTCCTTTTCCTTGTCTGCCAGCTTGCTCCTTTTCCTTGTCAGCCAGCTTGCTCCTTTTCCTTGTCAGCCAGCTTGCTCCTTTTCCTTGTCAGCCAGCTTGCTCCTTTTCCTTGTCTGCCAGCTTGCTCCTTTTCCTTGTCAGCCAGCTTGCTCCTTTTCCTTGTCTGCCAGCTTGCTCCTTTTCCTTGTCTGCCAGCTTGCTCCATTTCCTTGTCTGCCAGCTTGCTCCTTTTCCTTGTCTGCCAGCTTGCTCCTTTTCCTTGTCTGCCAGCTTGCTCCTTTTCCTTGTCTGCCAGCTTGCTCCTTTTCCTTGTCTGCCAGCTTGCTCCTTTTCCTCGTCTGCCAGCTTGCTCCTTTTCCTCGTCAGCCAGCTTGCTCCTTTTCCTTGTCAGCCAGCTTGCTCCTTTTCCTCGTCTGCCAGCTTGCTCCTTTTCCTCGTCTGCCAGCTTGCTCCTTTTCCTTGTCAGCCAGCTTGCTCCTTTTCCTCGTCTGCCAGCTTGCTCCTTTTCCTTGTCAGCCAGCTTGCTCCTTTTCCTCGTCTGCCAGCTTGCTCCTTTTCCTTGTCTGTCACCTTGCTCCTTTTCCTCGTCTGCCAGCTTGCTCCTTTTCCTTGTCTGCCACCTTGCTCCTTTTCCTCGTCTGCCAGCTTGCTCCTTTTCCTTGTCTGCCACCTTGCTCCTTTTCCTCGTCTGCCAGCTTGCTCCTTTTCCTTGTCTGCCACCTTGCTACTTTTCCTCGTCTGCCAGCTTGCTCCTTTTCCTTGTCTGCCACCTTGCTCCTTTTCCTCGTCTGCCAGCTTGCTCCTTTTTCTTTTTCAGTCAGGTTGCTCCTTTTCCTCGTCTGCCAGCTTGCTCCTTTTCCTTGTCTGCCACCTTGCTCCTTTTCCTCGTCTGCCAGCTTGCTCCTTTTTCTTTTTCAGTCAGGTTGCTCCTTTTCCTCGTCTGCCAGCTTGCTCCTTTTCCTTGTCTGCCACCTTGCTCCTTTTCCTCGTCTGCCAGCTTGCTCCTTTTTCTTTTTCAGTCAGGTTGCTCCTTTTCCTCGTCTGCCAGCTTGCTCCTTTTCCTTGTCTGCCACCTTGCTCCTTTTCCTCGTCTGCCAGCTTGCTCCTTTTCCTTGTCTGCCACCTTGCTCCTTTTCCTCGTCTGCCAGCTTGCTCCTTTTCCTTGTCTGCCACCTTGCTCCTTTTCCTCGTCTGCCAGCTTGCTCCTTTTCCTTGTCTGCCACCTTGCTCCTTTTCCTCGTCTGCCAGCTTGCTCCTTTTCCTTGTCTGCCACCTTGCTCCTTTTCCTCGTCTGCCAGCTTGCTCCTTTTTCTTTTTCAGTCAGGTTGCTCCTTTTCCTCGTCTGCCAGCTTGCTCCTTTTCCTTGTCTGCCACCTTGCTCCTTTTCCTCGTCTGCCAGCTTGCTCCTTTTTCTTTTTCAGTCAGGTTGCTCCTTTTCCTCGTCTGCCAGCTTGCTCCTTTTCCTTGTCTGCCACCTTGCTCCTTTTCCTCGTCTGCCAGCTTGCTCCTTTTCCTTGTCAGCCAGCTTGCTCCTTTTCCTCGTCTGCCAGCTTGCTCCTTTTCCTCGTCTGCCAGCTTGCTCCTTTTCCTTGTCAGCCAGCTTGCTCCTTTTCCTCGTCTGCCAGCTTGCTCCTTTTCCTTGTCAGCCAGCTTGCTCCTTTTCCTCGTCTGCCAGCTTGCTCCTTTTCCTTGTCTGCCACCTTGCTCCTTTTCCTCGTCTGCCAGCTTGCTCCTTTTCCTTGTCTGCCACCTTGCTCCTTTTCCTCGTCTGCCAGCTTGCTCCTTTTCCTTGTCTGCCACCTTGCTCCTTTTCCTCGTCTGCCAGCTTGCTCCTTTTTCTTTTTCAGTCAGGTTGCTCCTTTTCCTCGTCTGCCAGCTTGCTCCTTTTCCTTGTCTGCCACCTTGCTCCTTTTCCTCGTCTGCCAGCTTGCTCCTTTTTCTTTTTCAGTCAGGTTGCTCCTTTTCCTCGTCTGCCAGCTTGCTCCTTTTCCTTGTCTGCCACCTTGCTCCTTTTCCTCGTCTGCCAGCTTGCTCCTTTTTCTTTTTCAGTCAGGTTGCTCCTTTTCCTCGTCTGCCAGCTTGCTCCTTTTCCTTGTCTGCCACCTTGCTCCTTTTCCTCGTCTGCCAGCTTGCTCCTTTTTCTTTTTCAGTCAGGTTGCTCCTTTTCCTCGTCTGCCAGCTTGCTCCTTTTCCTTGTCTGCCACCTTGCTCCTTTTCCTCGTCTGCCAGCTTGCTCCTTTTCCTTGTCTGCCACCTTGCTCCTTTTCCTCGTCTGCCAGCTTGCTCCTTTTCCTTGTCTGCCACCTTGCTCCTTTTCCTCGTCTGCCAGCTTGCTCCTTTTCCTTGTCTGCCACCTTGCTCCTTTTCCTCGTCTGCCAGCTTGCTCCTTTTCCTTGTCTGCCACCTTGCTCCTTTTCCTCGTCTGCCAGCTTGCTCCTTTTTCTTTTTCAGTCAGGTTGCTCCTTTTCCTCGTCTGCCAGCTTGCTCCTTTTCCTTGTCTGCCACCTTGCTCCTTTTCCTCGTCTGCCAGCTTGCTCCTTTTTCTTTTTCAGTCAGGTTGCTCCTTTTCCTCGTCTGCCAGCTTGCTCCTTTTCCTTGTCTGCCACCTTGCTCCTTTTCCTCGTCTGCCAGCTTGCTCCTTTTTCTTTTTCAGTCAGGTTGCTCCTTTTCCTCGTCTGCCAGCTTGCTCCTTTTCCTTGTCTGCCACCTTGCTCCTTTTCCTCGTCTGCCAGCTTGCTCCTTTTTCTTTTTCAGTCAGGTTGCTCCTTTTCCTCGTCTGCCAGCTTGCTCCTTTTCCTTGTCTGCCACCTTGCTCCTTTTCCTCGTCTGCCAGCTTGCTCCTTTTTCTTTTTCAGTCAGGTTGCTCCTTTTCCTCGTCTGCCAGCTTGCTCCTTTTCCTTGTCTGCCACCTTGCTCCTTTTCCTCGTCTGCCAGCTTGCTCCTTTTTCTTTTTCAGTCAGGTTGCTCCTTTTCCTCGTCTGCCAGCTTGCTCCTTTTCCTTGTCTGCCACCTTGCTCCTTTTCCTCGTCTGCCAGCTTGCTCCTTTTTCTTTTTCAGTCAGGTTGCTCCTTTTCCTCGTCTGCCAGCTTGCTCCTTTTTCTTTTTCAGTCAGGTTGCTCCTTTTCCTCGTCTGCCAGCTTGCTCCTTTTTCTTTTTCAGTCAGGTTGCTCCTTTTCCTCGTCTGCCAGCTTGCTCCTTTTTCTTTTTCAGTCAGGTTGCTCCTTTTCCTCGTCTGCCAGCTTGCTCCTTTTTCTTTTTCAGTCAGGTTGCTCCTTTTCCTCGTCTGCCAGCTTGCTCCTTTTTCTTTTTCAGTCAGGTTGCTCCTTTTCCTTGTCTGCCAGCTTGCTCCTTTTCCTTGTCTGCCAGCTTGCTCCTTTTCCTTGTCAGCCAGCTTGCTCCTTTTCCTTGTCAGCCAGCTTGCTCCTTTTCCTTGTCAGCCAGCTTGCTCCTTTTCCTTGTCTGCCAGCTTGCTCCTTTTCCTTGTCAGCCAGCTTGCTCCTTTTCCTTGTCTGCCAGCTTGCTCCTTTTCCTTGTCTGCCAGCTTGCTCCATTTCCTTGTCTGCCAGCTTGCTCCTTTTCCTTGTCTGCCAGCTTGCTCCTTTTCCTTGTCTGCCAGCTTGCTCCTTTTCCTTGTCTGCCAGCTTGCTCCTTTTCCTTGTCTGCCAGCTTGCTCCTTTTCCTCGTCTGCCAGCTTGCTCCTTTTCCTCGTCAGCCAGCTTGCTCCTTTTCCTTGTCAGCCAGCTTGCTCCTTTTCCTCGTCTGCCAGCTTGCTCCTTTTCCTCGTCTGCCAGCTTGCTCCTTTTCCTTGTCAGCCAGCTTGCTCCTTTTCCTCGTCTGCCAGCTTGCTCCTTTTCCTTGTCAGCCAGCTTGCTCCTTTTCCTCGTCTGCCAGCTTGCTCCTTTTCCTTGTCTGTCACCTTGCTCCTTTTCCTCGTCTGCCAGCTTGCTCCTTTTCCTTGTCTGCCACCTTGCTCCTTTTCCTCGTCTGCCAGCTTGCTCCTTTTCCTTGTCTGCCACCTTGCTCCTTTTCCTCGTCTGCCAGCTTGCTCCTTTTCCTTGTCTGCCACCTTGCTCCTTTTCCTCGTCTGCCAGCTTGCTCCTTTTCCTTGTCTGCCACCTTGCTCCTTTTCCTCGTCTGCCAGCTTGCTCCTTTTCCTTGTCTGCCACCTTGCTCCTTTTCCTCGTCTGCCAGCTTGCTCCTTTTCCTTGTCTGCCACCTTGCTCCTTTTCCTCGTCTGCCAGCTTGCTCCTTTTCCTTGTCTGCCACCTTGCTCCTTTTCCTCGTCTGCCAGCTTGCTCCTTTTCCTTGTCTGCCACCTTGCTCCTTTTCCTCGTCTGCCAGCTTGCTCCTTTTCCTTGTCTGCCACCTTGCTCCTTTTCCTCGTCTGCCAGCTTGCTCCTTTTCCTTGTCTGCCACCTTGCTCCTTTTCCTCGTCTGCCAGCTTGCTCCTTTTCCTTGTCTGCCACCTTGCTCCTTTTCCTCGTCTGCCAGCTTGCTCCTTTTTCTTTTTCAGTCAGGTTGCTCCTTTTCCTCGTCTGCCAGCTTGCTCCTTTTTCTTTTTCAGTCAGGTTGCTCCTTTTCCTCGTCTGCCAGCTTGCTCCTTTTCCTTGTCTGCCACCTTGCTCCTTTTCCTCGTCTGCCAGCTTGCTCCTTTTCCTTGTCTGCCACCTTGCTCCTTTTCCTCGTCTGCCAGCTTGCTCCTTTTTCTTTTTCAGTCAGGTTGCTCCTTTTCCTCGTCTGCCAGCTTGCTCCTTTTTCTTTTTCAGTCAGGTTGCTCCTTTTCCTCGTCTGCCAGCTTGCTCCTTTTTCTTTTTCAGTCAGGTTGCTCCTTTTCCTCGTCTGCCAGCTTGCTCCTTTTTCTTTTTCAGTCAGGTTGCTCCTTTTCCTCGTCTGCCAGCTTGCTCCTTTTCCTTGTCTGCCAGCTTGCTCCTTTTTCTTTTTCAGTCAGGTTGCTCCTTTTCCTTGTCTGCCAGCTTGCTCCTTTTCCTTGTCTGCCAGCTTGCTCCTTTTCCTTGTCTGCCAGCTTGCTCCTTTTCCTTGTCAGCCAGCTTGCTCCTTTTCCTTGTCAGCCAGCTTGCTCCTTTTCCTTGTCAGCCAGCTTGCTCCTTTTCCTTGTCTGCCAGCTTGCTCCTTTTCCTTGTCAGCCAGCTTGCTCCTTTTCCTTGTCTGCCAGCTTGCTCCTTTTCCTTGTCTGCCAGCTTGCTCCATTTCCTTGTCTGCCAGCTTGCTCCTTTTCCTTGTCTGCCAGCTTGCTCCTTTTCCTTGTCTGCCAGCTTGCTCCTTTTCCTTGTCTGCCAGCTTGCTCCTTTTCCTTGTCTGCCAGCTTGCTCCTTTTCCTCGTCTGCCAGCTTGCTCCTTTTCCTCGTCAGCCAGCTTGCTCCTTTTCCTTGTCAGCCAGCTTGCTCCTTTTCCTCGTCTGCCAGCTTGCTCCTTTTCCTCGTCTGCCAGCTTGCTCCTTTTCCTTGTCAGCCAGCTTGCTCCTTTTCCTCGTCTGCCAGCTT
The DNA here is from genome assembly GCA_033556795.1 of Tapera naevia. Classification (NCBI taxonomy): domain Eukaryota; kingdom Metazoa; phylum Chordata; class Aves; order Cuculiformes; family Neomorphidae; genus Tapera; species Tapera naevia. Next base: position 21,057 of record JAUMJJ010000533.1, on the reverse strand, counting down.
GCTCCTTTTCCTTGTCAGCCAGCTTGCTCCTTTTCCTCGTCTGCCAGCTTGCTCCTTTTCCTTGTCTGTCACCTTGCTCCTTTTCCTCGTCTGCCAGCTTGCTCCTTTTCCTTGTCTGCCACCTTGCTCCTTTTCCTCGTCTGCCAGCTTGCTCCTTTTCCTTGTCTGCCACCTTGCTCCTTTTCCTCGTCTGCCAGCTTGCTCCTTTTCCTTGTCTGCCACCTTGCTACTTTTCCTCGTCTGCCAGCTTGCTCCTTTTCCTTGTCTGCCACCTTGCTCCTTTTCCTCGTCTGCCAGCTTGCTCCTTTTCTTTTTCAGTCAGGTTGCTCCTTTTCCTCGTCTGCCAGCTTGCTCCTTTTCCTTGTCTGCCACCTTGCTCCTTTTCCTCGTCTGCCAGCTTGCTCCTTTTTCTTTTTCAGTCAGGTTGCTCCTTTTCCTCGTCTGCCAGCTTGCTCCTTTTCCTTGTCTGCCACCTTGCTCCTTTTCCTCGTCTGCCAGCTTGCTCCTTTTTCTTTTTCAGTCAGGTTGCTCCTTTTCCTCGTCTGCCAGCTTGCTCCTTTTCCTTGTCTGCCACCTTGCTCCTTTTCCTCGTCTGCCAGCTTGCTCCTTTTCCTTGTCTGCCACCTTGCTCCTTTTCCTCGTCTGCCAGCTTGCTCCTTTTCCTTGTCTGCCACCTTGCTCCTTTTCCTCGTCTGCCAGCTTGCTCCTTTTCCTTGTCTGCCACCTTGCTCCTTTTCCTCGTCTGCCAGCTTGCTCCTTTTCCTTGTCTGCCACCTTGCTCCTTTTCCTCGTCTGCCAGCTTGCTCCTTTTTCTTTTTCAGTCAGGTTGCTCCTTTTCCTCGTCTGCCAGCTTGCTCCTTTTCCTTGTCTGCCACCTTGCTCCTTTTCCTCGTCTGCCAGCTTGCTCCTTTTTCTTTTTCAGTCAGGTTGCTCCTTTTCCTCGTCTGCCAGCTTGCTCCTTTTCCTTGTCTGCCACCTTGCTCCTTTTCCTCGTCTGCCAGCTTGCTCCTTTTCCTTGTCAGCCAGCTTGCTCCTTTTCCTCGTCTGCCAGCTTGCTCCTTTTCCTCGTCTGCCAGCTTGCTCCTTTTCCTTGTCAGCCAGCTTGCTCCTTTTCCTCGTCTGCCAGCTTGCTCCTTTTCCTTGTCAGCCAGCTTGCTCCTTTTCCTCGTCTGCCAGCTTGCTCCTTTTCCTTGTCTGCCACCTTGCTCCTTTTCCTCGTCTGCCAGCTTGCTCCTTTTCCTTGTCTGCCACCTTGCTCCTTTTCCTCGTCTGCCAGCTTGCTCCTTTTCCTTGTCTGCCACCTTGCTCCTTTTCCTCGTCTGCCAGCTTGCTCCTTTTTCTTTTTCAGTCAGGTTGCTCCTTTTCCTCGTCTGCCAGCTTGCTCCTTTTCCTTGTCTGCCACCTTGCTCCTTTTCCTCGTCTGCCAGCTTGCTCCTTTTTCTTTTTCAGTCAGGTTGCTCCTTTTCCTCGTCTGCCAGCTTGCTCCTTTTCCTTGTCTGCCACCTTGCTCCTTTTCCTCGTCTGCCAGCTTGCTCCTTTTTCTTTTTCAGTCAGGTTGCTCCTTTTCCTCGTCTGCCAGCTTGCTCCTTTTCCTTGTCTGCCACCTTGCTCCTTTTCCTCGTCTGCCAGCTTGCTCCTTTTTCTTTTTCAGTCAGGTTGCTCCTTTTCCTCGTCTGCCAGCTTGCTCCTTTTCCTTGTCTGCCACCTTGCTCCTTTTCCTCGTCTGCCAGCTTGCTCCTTTTCCTTGTCTGCCACCTTGCTCCTTTTCCTCGTCTGCCAGCTTGCTCCTTTTCCTTGTCTGCCACCTTGCTCCTTTTCCTCGTCTGCCAGCTTGCTCCTTTTCCTTGTCTGCCACCTTGCTCCTTTTCCTCGTCTGCCAGCTTGCTCCTTTTTCTTTTTCAGTCAGGTTGCTCCTTTTCCTCGTCTGCCAGCTTGCTCCTTTTCCTTGTCTGCCACCTTGCTCCTTTTCCTCGTCTGCCAGCTTGCTCCTTTTTCTTTTTCAGTCAGGTTGCTCCTTTTCCTCGTCTGCCAGCTTGCTCCTTTTCCTTGTCTGCCACCTTGCTCCTTTTCCTCGTCTGCCAGCTTGCTCCTTTTTCTTTTTCAGTCAGGTTGCTCCTTTTCCTCGTCTGCCAGCTTGCTCCTTTTCCTTGTCTGCCACCTTGCTCCTTTTCCTCGTCTGCCAGCTTGCTCCTTTTTCTTTTTCAGTCAGGTTGCTCCTTTTCCTCGTCTGCCAGCTTGCTCCTTTTCCTTGTCTGCCACCTTGCTCCTTTTCCTCGTCTGCCAGCTTGCTCCTTTTTCTTTTTCAGTCAGGTTGCTCCTTTTCCTCGTCTGCCAGCTTGCTCCTTTTCCTTGTCTGCCACCTTGCTCCTTTTCCTCGTCTGCCAGCTTGCTCCTTTTTCTTTTTCAGTCAGGTTGCTCCTTTTCCTCGTCTGCCAGCTTGCTCCTTTTCCTTGTCTGCCACCTTGCTCCTTTTCCTCGTCTGCCAGCTTGCTCCTTTTTCTTTTTCAGTCAGGTTGCTCCTTTTCCTCGTCTGCCAGCTTGCTCCTTTTTCTTTTTCAGTCAGGTTGCTCCTTTTCCTCGTCTGCCAGCTTGCTCCTTTTTCTTTTTCAGTCAGGTTGCTCCTTTTCCTCGTCTGCCAGCTTGCTCCTTTTTCTTTTTCAGTCAGGTTGCTCCTTTTCCTCGTCTGCCAGCTTGCTCCTTTTTCTTTTTCAGTCAGGTTGCTCCTTTTCCTCGTCTGCCAGCTTGCTCCTTTTTCTTTTTCAGTCAGGTTGCTCCTTTTCCTCGTCTGCCAGCTTGCTCCTTTTTCTTTTTCAGTCAGGTTGCTCCTTTTCCTCGTCTGCCAGCTTGCTCCTTTTTCTTTTTCAGTCAGGTTGCTCCTTTTCCTCGTCTGCCAGCTTGCTCCTTTTTCTTTTTCAGTCAGGTTGCTCCTTTTCCTCGTCTGCCAGCTTGCTCCTTTTTCTTTTTCAGTCAGGTTGCTCCTTTTCCTCGTCTGCCAGCTTGCTCCTTTTTCTTTTTCAGTCAGGTTGCTCCTTTTCCTCGTCTGCCAGCTTGCTCCTTTTTCTTTTTCAGTCAGGTTGCTCCTTTTCCTCGTCTGCCAGCTTGCTCCTTTTTCTTTTTCAGTCAGGTTGCTCCTTTTCCTCGTCTGCCAGCTTGCTCCTTTTTCTTTTTCAGTCAGGTTGCTCCTTTTCCTCGTCTGCCAGCTTGCTCCTTTTTCTTTTTCAGTCAGGTTGCTCCTTTTCCTCGTCTGCCAGCTTGCTCCTTTTTCTTTTTCAGTCAGGTTGCTCCTTTTCCTCGTCTGCCAGCTTGCTCCTTTTTCTTTTTCAGTCAGGTTGCTCCTTTTCCTCGTCTGCCAGCTTGCTCCTTTTTCTTTTTCAGTCAGGTTGCTCCTTTTCCTCGTCTGCCAGCTTGCTCCTTTTTCTTTTTCAGTCAGGTTGCTCCTTTTCCTCGTCTGCCAGCTTGCTCCTTTTTCTTTTTCAGTCAGGTTGCTCCTTTTCCTCGTCTGCCAGCTTGCTCCTTTTTCTTTTTCAGTCAGGTTGCTCCTTTTCCTCGTCTGCCAGCTTGCTCCTTTTTCTTTTTCAGTCAGGTTGCTCCTTTTCCTCGTCTGCCAGCTTGCTCCTTTTTCTTTTTCAGTCAGCTTGCTCCTTTTCCTCGTCTGCCAGCTTGCTCCTTTTTCTTTTTCAGTCAGGTTGCTCCTTTTCCTCGTCTGCCAGCTTGCTCCTTTTTCTTTTTCAGTCAGGTTGCTCCTTTTCCTCGTCTGCCAGCTTGCTCCTTTTTCTTTTTCAGTCAGGTTGCTCCTTTTCCTCGTCTGCCAGCTTGCTCCTTTTTCTTTTTCAGTCAGGTTGCTCCTTTTCCTCGTCTGCCAGCTTGCTCCTTTTTCTTTTTCAGTCAGGTTGCTCCTTTTCCTCGTCTGCCAGCTTGCTCCTTTTTCTTTTTCAGTCAGGTTGCTCCTTTTCCTCGTCTGCCAGCTTGCTCCTTTTTCTTTTTCAGTCAGGTTGCTCCTTTTCCTCGTCTGCCAGCTTGCTCCTTTTTCTTTTTCAGTCAGGTTGCTCCTTTTCCTCGTCTGCCAGCTTGCTCCTTTTTCTTTTCAGTCAGGTTGCTCCTTTTCCTCGTCTGCCAGCTTGCTCCTTTTTCTTTTTCAGTCAGCTTGCTCCTTTTCCTCGTCTGCCAGCTTGCTCCTTTTTCTTTTTCAGTCAGCTTGCTCCTTTTCCTCGTCTGCCAGCTTGCTCCTTTTTCTTTTTCAGTCAGCTTGCTCCTTTTCCTCGTCTGCCAGCTTGCTCCTTTTTCTTTTTCAGTCAGCTTGCTCCTTTTCCTCGTCTGCCAGCTTGCTCCTTTTTCTTTTTCAGACAGGTTGCTCCTTTTCCTCGTCTGCCAGCTTGCTCCTTTTTCTTTTTCAGTCAGGTTGCTCCTTTTCCTCGTCTGCCAGCTTGCTCCTTTTTCTTTTTCAGTCAGGTTGCTCCTTTTCCCTCGTCTGCCAGCTTGCTCCTTTTTCTTTTTCAGTCAGGTTGCTCCTTTTCCTCGTCTGCCAGCTTGCTCCTTTTTCTTTTTCAGTCAGGTTGCTCCTTTTCCTCGTCTGCCAGCTTGCTCCTTTTTCTTTTTCAGTCAGGTTGCTCCTTTTCCTCGTCTGCCAGCTTGCTCCTTTTTCTTTTTCAGTCAGGTTGCTCCTTTTCCTCGTCTGCCAGCTTGCTCCTTTTTCTTTTTCAGTCAGGTTGCTCCTTTTCCTCGTCTGCCAGCTTGCTCCTTTTTCTTTTTCAGTCAGGTTGCTCCTTTTCCTCGTCTGCCAGCTTGCTCCTTTTTCTTTTTCAGTCAGGTTGCTCCTTTTCCTCGTCTGCCAGCTTGCTCCTTTTTCTTTTTCAGTCAGGTTGCTCCTTTTCCTCGTCTGCCAGCTTGCTCCTTTTTCTTTTTCAGTCAGGTTGCTCCTTTTCCTCGTCTGCCAGCTTGCTCCTTTTTCTTTTTCAGTCAGGTTGCTCCTTTTCCTCGTCTGCCCCAGCTTGCTCCTTTTTCTTTTTCAGTCAGGTTGCTCCTTTTCCTCGTCTGCCAGCTTGCTCCTTTTTCTTTTCAGTCAGGTTGCTCCTTTTCCTCGTCTGCCAGCTTGCTCCTTTTTCTTTTTCAGTCAGGTTGCTCCTTTTCCTCGTCTGCCAGCTTGCTCCTTTTTCTTTTTCAGTCAGGTTGCTCCTTTTCCTCGTCTGCCAGCTTGCTCCTTTTTCTTTTTCAGTCAGGTTGCTCCTTTTCCTCGTCTGCCAGCTTGCTCCTTTTTCTTTTTCAGTCAGGTTGCTCCTTTTCCTCGTCTGCCAGCTTGCTCCTTTTTCTTTTTCAGTCAGGTTGCTCCTTTTCCTCGTCTGCCAGCTTGCTCCTTTTTCTTTTTCAGTCAGGTTGCTCCTTTTCCTCGTCTGCCAGCTTGCTCCTTTTTCTTTTTCAGTCAGGTTGCTCCTTTTCCTCGTCTGCCAGCTTGCTCCTTTTTCTTTTTCAGTCAGGTTGCTCCTCTTCCTCGTCTGCCAGCTTGCTCCTTTTTCTTTTTCAGTCAGGTTGCTCCTTTTCCTCGTCTGCCAGCTTGCTCCTTTTTCTTTTTCAGTCAGGTTGCTCCTTTTCCTCGTCTGCCAGCTTGCTCCTTTTTCTTTTTCAGTCAGGTTGCTCCTTTTCCTCGTCTGCCAGCTTGCTCCTTTTTCTTTTTCAGTCAGGTTGCTCCTTTTCCTCGTCTGCCAGCTTGCTCCTTTTTCTTTTTCAGTCAGGTTGCTCCTTTTCCTCGTCTGCCAGCTTGCTCCTTTTCCTTTTTCAGTCAGGTTGCTCCTTTTCCTTGTCTGCCAGCTTGCTCCTTTTCCTTGTCTGCCAGCTTGCTCATTTTCCTTTTTCAGTCAGGTTGCTCCTTTTCCTTGTCTGCCAGCTTGCTCCTTTTCCTTGTCTGCCAGCTTGCTCCTTTTCCTTGTCTGCCAGCTTGCTCATTTTTCTTTTTCAGTCAGGTTGCTCCTTTTCCTTGTCTGCCAGCTTGCTCCTTTTCCTTGTCTGCCAGCTTGCTCCTTTTCCTTGTCTGCCAGCTTGCTCCTTTTCCTTGTCTGCCAGCTTGCTCCTTTTTCTTTTTCAGTCAGGTTGCTCCTTTTCCTTGTCTGCCAGCTTGCTCCTTTTTCTTTTTCAGTCAGGTTGCTCCTTTTCCTTGTCTGCCAGCTTGCTCCTTTTTCTTTTTCAGTCAGGTTGCTCCTATTCCTTGTCTGCCAGCTTGCTCCTTTTTCTTTTTCAATCAGCTTGCTCCTTTTCCTTGTCTGCCAGTTGCTCCTTTTTCCTTGTCTGCCAGCTTGCTCCTTTTCCTTGTCTGCCAGCTTGCTCCTTTTCCTTGTCTGCCAGCTTGCTCCTTTTCCTTGTCTGCCAGCTTGCTCCTTTTTCTTTTTCAGTCAGGTTGCTGCTTTTCCTTGTCTGCCAGCTTGCTCCTTTTTCTTTTTCAATCAGGTTGCTGCTTTTCCTTGTCTGCCAGCTTGCTCCTTTTTCTTTTTCAATCAGCTTGCTCCTTTTCCTTGTCTGCCAGCTTGCTCCTTTTTCCTTGTCTGCCAGCTTGCTCCTTTTCCTTGTCTGCCAGCTTGCTCCTTTTTCCTTGTCTGCCAGCTTGCTCCTTTTCCTTGTCTGCCAGCTTGCTCCTTTTTCTTTTTCAGTCAGGTTGCTCCTTTCCTTGTCTGCCAGCTTGCTCCATTTTCTTTTTCAGTCAGGTTGCTCCTTTTCCTTGTCTGCCAGCTTGCTCCTTTTTCTTTTTCAGTCAGCTTGCTCCTTTTCCTTGTCTGCCAGCTTGGTCCTTTTTCCTTGTCTTCCAGCTTGCTCCTTTTCCTTGTCTACCAGCTTGCTCCTTTTTCTTTTTCAGTCAGGTTGCTGCTTTTGGTTGTCTGCCTGCTTGCTCCTTTTTCTTTTTCAGTCAGGTTGCTGCTTTTCGTTGTCTGCCAGCTTGCTCCTTTTTCTTTTTCAGTCAGGTTGCTGCTTTTCCTTGTCTGCCAGCTTGCTCCTTTTTCTTTTTCAGTCAGGTTGCTGCTTTTCCTTGTCTGCCAGCTTGCTCCTTTTTCTTTTTCAGTCAGGTGTGCTGCTTTTCCTTGTCTGCCAGCTTGCTCCTTTTCCTTGTCTGCCAGCTTAGTCCTTTTCCTTGTCTGCCATCTTGCTCCTTTTCCTTGTCTGCCAGCTTAGTCCTTTTCCTTGTCTGCCAGCTTGCTCCTTTTCCTTGTCTGCCAGCTTGCTCCTTTTTCTTTTTCAGTCAGGTTGCTCCTTTTCCTTGTCTGCCAGCTTGCTCCTTTTTCTTTTTCAGTCAGGTTGCTCCTTTTCCTTGTCTGCCAGCTTGCTCCTTTTCCTTGTCTGCCACCTTGCTCCTTTTTCTTTTTCAGTCAGGTTGCTCCTTTTCCTTGTCTGCCAGCTTGCTCCTTTTCCTTGTCTGCCAGCTTGCTCCTTTTTCTTTTTCAGTCAGGTTGCTCCTTTTCCTTGTCAGCCAGCTTGCTCCTTTTCCTTGTCTGCCAGCTTGCTCCTTTTTCTTTTTCAGTCAGGTTGCTCCTTTTCCTTGTCAGCCAGCTTGCTCCTTTTCCTTGTCTGCCAGCTTGCTCCTTTTTCTTTTTCAGTCAGGTTGCTCCTTTTCCTTGTCTGCCAGCTTGCTCCTTTTTCTTTTTCTGTCAGGTTGCTCCTTTTCCTTGTCTGCCAGCTTGCTCCTTTTTCTTTTTCTGTCAGGTTGCTCCTTTTCCTTGTCTGCCAGCTTGCTCCTTTTTCTTTTTCTGTCAGGTTTCTCCTTTTCCTTGTCTGCCAGCTTGCTCCTTTTTCTTTTTCTGTCAGGTTGCTCCTTTTCCTTGTCTGCCAGCTTGCTCCTTTTTCTTTTTCTGTCAGGTTGCTCCTTTTCCTTGTCTGCCAGCTTGCTCCTTTTTCTTGTTCTTTCAGGTTGCTCCTTTTCCTTGTCTGCCAGCTTGCTCCTTTTTCTTTTTCTGTCAGGTTGCTCCTTTTCCTTGTCTGCCAGCTTGCTCCTTTTCCTTGTCTGCAGCTTAGTCCTTTTCCTTGTCTGCCAGCTTGCTCCTTTTTCCTTGTCTGCCAGCTTGCTCCTTTTCCTTGTCTGCCAGCTTGCTCCCTTTTCCTTGTCTGCCAGCTTGCTCCTTTTCCTTGTCTGCCAGCTTGCTCCTTTTCCTTGTCTGCCAGCTTGCTCCTTTTTCTATTTCTGTCAGGTTGCTCCTTTTCCTTGTCTGCCAGCTTGCTCCTTTTTCTATTTCTGTCAGGTTGCTCCTTTTCCTTGTCTGCCAGCTTGCTCCTTTTTCTATTTCTGTCAGGTTGCTCCTTTTCCTTGTCTGCCAGCTTGCTCCTTTTTCTATTTCTGTCAGGTTGCTCCTTTTCCTTGTCTGCCAGCTTGCTCCTTTTTCTATTTCTGTCAGGTTGCTCCTTTTCCTTGTCTGCCAGCTTGCTCCTTTTCCTTGTCTGCCAGCTTAGTCCTTTTCCTCGTCTGCCAGCTTGCTCCTTTTCCTCGTCTGCCAGCTTGCTCCTTTTCCTCGTCTGCCAGCTTAGTCCTTTTCCTCGTCTGCCAGCTTGCTCCTTTTCCTCGTCTGCCAGCTGCTCCTTTAGCTTGCTCCTTTTCCTTGTCTGCCACCTTGCTCCTTTTCCTCGTCTGCCAGCTTGCTCCTTTTCCTTGTCTGCCACCTTGCTCCTTTTCCTCGTCTGCCAGCTTGCTCCTTTTCTTTTCAGTCAGGTTGCTCCTTTTCCTCGTCTGCCAGCTTGCTCCTTTTCCTTGTCTGCCACCTTGCTCCTTTTCCTCGTCTGCCAGCTTGCTCCTTTTTCTTTTTCAGTCAGGTTGCTCCTTTTCCTCGTCTGCCAGCTTGCTCCTTTTTCTTTTTCAGTCAGGTTGCTCCTTTTCCTCGTCTGCCAGCTTGCTCCTTTTTTTTTTCATTCAGGTTGCTCCTTTTCCTCGTCTGCCAGCTTGCTCCTTTTTCTTTTTCAGTCAGGTTGCTCCTTTTCCTCGTCTGCCAGCTTGCTCCTTTTCTTTTTCAGTCAGGTTGCTCCTTTTCCTCGTCTGCCAGCTTGCTCCTTTTTCTTTTTCAGTCAGGTTGCTCCTTTTCCTCGTCTGCCAGCTTGCTCCTTTTTCTTTTTCAGTCAGGTTGCTCCTTTTCCTCGTCTGCCAGCTTGCTCCTTTTTCTTTTTCAGTCAGGTTGCTCCTTTTCCTCGTCTGCCAGCTTGCTCCTTTTTCTTTTTCAGTCAGGTTGCTCCTTTTCCTCGTCTGCCAGCTTGCTCCTTTTTCTTTTTCAGTCAGGTTGCTCCTTTTCCTCGTCTGCCAGCTTGCTCCTTTTTCTTTTTCAGTCAGGTTGCTTCTTTTCCTCGTCTGCCAGCTTGCTCCTTTTTCTTTTTCAGTCAGGTTGCTCCTTTTCCTCGTCTGCCAGCTTGCTCCTTTTTCTTTTTCAGTCAGGTTGCTCCTTTTCCTCGTCTGCCAGCTTGCTCCTTTTTCTTTTTCAGTCAGGTTGCTCCTTTTCCTCGTCTGCCAGCTTGCTCCTTTTTCTTTTTCAGTCAGGTTGCTCCTTTTCCTCGTCTGCCAGCTTGCTCCTTTTTCTTTTTCAGTCAGGTTGCTCCTTTTCCTCGTCTGCCAGCTTGCTCCTTTTTCTTTTTCAGTCAGGTTGCTCCTTTTCCTCGTCTGCCAGCTTGCTCCTTTTTCTTTTTCAGTCAGGTTGCTCCTTTTCCTCGTCTGCCAGCTTGCTCCTTTTTCTTTTTCAGTCAGGTTGCTCCTTTTCCTCGTCTGCCAGCTTGCTCCTTTTTCTTTTTCAGTCAGGTTGCTCCTTTTCCTCGTCTGCCAGCTTGCTCCTTTTTCTTTTTCAGTCAGGTTGCTCCTTTTCCTCGTCTGCCAGCTTGCTCCTTTTTCTTTTTCAGTCAGGTTGCTCCTTTTCCTCGTCTGCCAGCTTGCTCCTTTTTCTTTTTCAGTCAGGTTGCTCCTTTTCCTCGTCTGCCAGCTTGCTCCTTTTTCTTTTTCAGTCAGGTTGCTCCTTTTCCTCGTCTGCCAGCTTGCTCCTTTTTCTTTTTCAGTCAGGTTGCTCCTTTTCCTCGTCTGCCAGCTTGCTCCTTTTTCTTTTTCAGTCAGGTTGCTCCTTTTCCTCGTCTGCCAGCTTGCTCCTTTTTCTTTTTCAGTCAGGTTGCTCCTTTTCCTCGTCTGCCAGCTTGCTCCTTTTTCTTTTTCAGTCAGGTTGCTCCTTTTCCTCGTCTGCCAGCTTGCTCCTTTTTCTTTTTCAGTCAGGTTGCTCCTTTTCCTCGTCTGCCAGCTTGCTCCTTTTTCTTTTCAGTCAGGTTGCTCCTTTTCCTCGTCTGCCAGCTTGCTCCTTTTTCTTTTTCAGTCAGGTTGCTCCTTTTCCTCGTCTGCCAGCTTGCTCCTTTTTCTTTTTCAGTCAGGTTGCTCCTTTTCCTTGTCTGCCAGCTTGCTCCTTTTTCTTTTTCAGTCAGGTTGCTCCTTTTCCTTGTCTGCCAGCTTGCTCCTTTTACTTTTTCAGTCAGGTTGCTCCTTTTCCTTGTCTGCCAGCTTGCTCCTTTTCCTTGTCTGCCAGCTTGCTTCTTTTCCTTGTCTGCCAGCTTGCTTCTTTTCCTTGTCTGCCAGCTTGCTTCTTTTCCTTGTCTGCCAGCTTGCTCCTTTTCCTTGTCTGCCAGCTTGCTCCTTTTCCTTGTCTGCCAGCTTGCTCCTTTTCCTTGTCTGCCAGCTTGCTCCTTTTCCTTGTCTGCCAGCTTGCTCCTTTTCCTTGTCTGCCAGCTTGCTCCTTTTCCTTGTCTGCCAGCTTGCTCCTTTTCCTTGTCTGCCAGCTTGCTCCTTTTCCTTGTCTGCCAGCTTGCTCCTTTTCCTTGTCTGCCAGCTTGCTCCTTTTCCTTGTCTGCCAGCTTGCTCCTTTTCCTTGTCTGCCAGCTTGCTCCTTTTCCTTGTCTGCCAGCTTGCTCCTTTTCCTTGTCTGCCAGCTTGCTCCTTTTCCTTGTCTGCCAGCTTGCTCTTTTCCTTGTCTGCCAGCTTGCTTCTTTTCCTTGTCTGCCAGCTTGCTTCTTTTCCTTGTCTGCCAGCTTGCTTCTTTTCCTTGTCTGCCAGCTTGCTTCTTTTCCTTGTCTGCCAGCTTGCTTCTTTTCCTTGTCTGCCAGCTTGCTTCTTTTCCTTGTCTGCCAGCTTGCTTCTTTTCCTTGTCTGCCAGCTTGCTCCTTTTCCTTGTCTGCCAGCTTGCTCCTTTTCCTTGTCTGCCAGCTTGCTCCTTTTCCTTGTCTGCCAGCTTGCTCCTTTTCCTTGTCTGCCAGCTTGCTCCTTTTCCTTGTCTGCCAGCTTGCTCCTTTTCCTTGTCTGCCAGCTTGCTCCTTTTCCTTGTCTGCCAGCTTGCTCCTTTTCCTTGTCTGCCAGCTTGCTCCTTTTCCTTGTCTGCCAGCTTGCTCCTTTTCCTTGTCTGCCAGCTTGCTCCTTTTCCTTGTCTGCCAGCTTGCTCCTTTTCCTTGTCTGCCAGCTTGCTCCTTTTCCTTGTCTGCCAGCTTGCTCCTTTTCCTTGTCTGCCAGCTTGCTCCTTTTCCTTGTCTGCCAGCTTGCTCCTTTTCCTTGTCTGCCAGCTTGCTCCTTTTCCTTGTCTGCCAGCTTGCTCCTTTTCCTTGTCTGCCAGCTTGCTCCTTTTCCTTGTCTGCCAGCTTGCTCCTTTTCCTTGTCTGCCAGCTTGCTCCTTTTCCTTGTCTGCCAGCTTGCTCCTTTTCCTTGTCTGCCAGCTTGCTCCTTTTCCTTGTCTGCCAGCTTGCTCCTTTTCCTTGTCTGCCAGCTTGCTCCTTTTCCTTGTCTGCCAGCTTGCTCCTTTTCCTTGTCTGCCAGCTTGCTCCTTTTTCTTTTCAGTCAGCTTGCTCCTTTTCCTTTGTCTGTCAGCTTGCTCCTTTTTCTTTTTCAGTCAGGTTGCTCCTTTTTCTTTTTCAGTCAAGTTGCTCCTTTTCCTTTCTGCCAGCTTGCTCCTTTTTCTTTTTCAGTCAGGTTGCTCCTTTTCCTCGTCTGCCAGCTTGCTCCTTTTTCTTTTTCAGTCAGGTTGCTCCTTTTCCTCGTCTGCCAGCTTGCTCCTTTTTCTTTTTCAGTCAGGTTGCTCCTTTTCCTCGTCTGCCAGCTTGCTCCTTTTTCTTTTTCAGTCAGGTTGCTCCTTTTCCTCGTCTGCCAGCTTGCTCCTTTTTCTTTTTCAGTCAGGTTGCTCCTTTTCCTCGTCTGCCAGCTTGCTCCTTTTTCTTTTTCAGTCAGGTTGCTCCTTTTCCTCGTCTGCCAGCTTGCTCCTTTTTCTTTTTCAGTCAGGTTGCTCCTTTTCCTCGTCTGCCAGCTTGCTCCTTTTTCTTTTTCAGTCAGGTTGCTCCTTTTCCTCGTCTGCCAGCTTGCTCCTTTTTCTTTTTCAGTCAGGTTGCTCCTTTTCCTCGTCTGCCAGCTTGCTCCTTTTTCTTTTTCAGTCAGGTTGCTCCTTTTCCTCGTCTGCCAGCTTGCTCCTTTTTCTTTTTCAGTCAGGTTGCTCCTTTTCCTCGTCTGCCAGCTTGCTCCTTTTTCTTTTTCAGTCAGGTTGCTCCTTTTCCTCGTCTGCCAGCTTGCTCCTTTTTCTTTTTCAGTCAGGTTGCTCCTTTTCCTCGTCTGCCAGCTTGCTCCTTTTTCTTTTTCAGTCAGGTTGCTCCTTTTCCTCGTCTGCCAGCTTGCTCCTTTTTCTTTTTCAGTCAGGTTGCTCCTTTTCCTCGTCTGCCAGCTTGCTCCTTTTTCTTTTTCAGTCAGGTTGCTCCTTTTCCTCGTCTGCCAGCTTGCTCCTTTTTCTTTTTCAGTCAGGTTGCTCCTTTTCCTCGTCTGCCAGCTTGCTCCTTTTTCTTTTTCAGTCAGGTTGCTCCTTTTCCTCGTCTGCCAGCTTGCTCCTTTTTCTTTTTCAGTCAGGTTGCTCCTTTTCCTCGTCTGCCAGCTTGCTCCTTTTTCTTTTTCAGTCAGGTTGCTCCTTTTCCTCGTCTGCCAGCTTGCTCCTTTTTCTTTTTCAGTCAGGTTGCTCCTTTTCCTCGTCTGCCAGCTTGCTCCTTTTTCTTTTTCAGTCAGGTTGCTCCTTTTCCTCGTCTGCCAGCTTGCTCCTTTTTCTTTTTCAGTCAGGTTGCTCCTTTTCCTCGTCTGCCAGCTTGCTCCTTTTTCTTTTTCAGTCAGGTTGCTCCTTTTCCTCGTCTGCCAGCTTGCTCCTTTTTCTTTTTCAGTCAGGTTGCTCCTTTTCCTCGTCTGCCAGCTTGCTCCTTTTTCTTTTTCAGTCAGGTTGCTCCTTTTCCTCGTCTGCCAGCTTGCTCCTTTTTCTTTTTCAGTCAGGTTGCTCCTTTTCCTCGTCTGCCAGCTTGCTCCTTTTTCTTTTTCAGTCAGGTTGCTCCTTTTCCTCGTCTGCCAGCTTGCTCCTTTTTCTTTTTCAGTCAGGTTGCTCCTTTTCCTCGTCTGCCAGCTTGCTCCTTTTTCTTTTTCAGTCAGGTTGCTCCTTTTCCTCGTCTGCCAGCTTGCTCCTTTTTCTTTTTCAGTCAGGTTGCTCCTTTTCCTCGTCTGCCAGCTTGCTCCTTTTTCTTTTTCAGTCAGGTTGCTCCTTTTCCTCGTCTGCCAGCTTGCTCCTTTTTCTTTTTCAGTCAGGTTGCTCCTTTTCCTCGTCTGCCAGCTTGCTCCTTTTTCTTTTTCAGTCAGGTTGCTCCTTTTCCTCGTCTGCCAGCTTGCTCCTTTTTCTTTTTCAGTCAGGTTGCTCCTTTTCCTCGTCTGCCAGCTTGCTCCTTTTTCTTTTTCAGTCAGGTTGCTCCTTTTCCTCGTCTGCCAGCTTGCTCCTTTTTCTTTTTCAGTCAGGTTGCTCCTTTTCCTTGTCTGCCAGCTTGCTCCTTTTTCTTTTTCAGTCAGGTTGCTCCTTTTCCTTGTCTGCCAGCTTGCTCCTTTTCCTTTTCTGCAGCTTGCTCCTTTTCCTTGTCTGCCAGCTTGCTCCTTTTCCTTGTCTGCCAGCTTGCTTCTTTTCCTTGTCTGCCAGCTTGCTCCTTTTCCTTGTCTGCCAGCTTGCTCCTTTTCCTTGTCTGCCAGCTTGCTCCTTTTCCTTGTCTGCCAGCTTGCTCCTTTTCCTTGTCTGCCAGCTTGCTCCTTTTCCTTGTCTGCCAGCTTGCTCCTTTTCCTTGTCTGCCAGCTTGCTCCTTTTCCTTGTCTGCCAGCTTGCTCCTTTTCCTTGTCTGCCAGCTTGCTCCTTTTCCTTGTCTGCCAGCTTGCTCCTTTTCCTTGTCTGCCAGCTTGCTCCTTTTCCTTGTCTGCCAGCTTGCTCCTTTTCCTTGTCTGCCAGCTTGCTCCTTTTCCTTGTCTGCCAGCTTGCTCCTTTTCCTTGTCTGCCAGCTTGCTTCTTTTCCTTGTCTGCCAGCTTGCTTCTTTTCCTTGTCTGCCAGCTTGCTTCTTTTCCTTGTCTGCCAGCTTGCTTCTTTTCCTTGTCTGCCAGCTTGCTTCTTTTCCTTGTCTGCCAGCTTGCTTCTTTTCCTTGTCTGCCAGCTTGCTTCTTTTCCTTGTCTGCCAGCTTGCTTCTTTTCCTTGTCTGCCAGCTTGCTTCTTTTCCTTGTCTGCCAGCTTGCTCCTTTTCCTTGTCTGCCAGCTTGCTCCTTTTCCTTGTCTGCCAGCTTGCTCCTTTTCCTTGTCTGCCAGCTTGCTCCTTTTCCTTGTCTGCCAGCTTGCTCCTTTTCCTTGTCTGCCAGCTTGCTCCTTTTCCTTGTCTGCCAGCTTAGCTCCTTTTCCTTGTCTGCCAGCTTGCTCCTTTTCCTTGTCTGCCAGCTTGCTCCTTTTCCTTGTCTGCCAGCTTGCTCCTTTTCCTTGTCTGCCAGCTTGCTCCTTTTCCTTGTCTGCCAGCTTGCTCCTTTTCCTTGTCTGCCAGCTTGCTCCTTTTCCTTGTCTGCCAGCTTGCTCCTTTTCCTTGTCTGCCAGCTTGCTCCTTTTCCTTGTCTGCCAGCTTGCTCCTTTTCCTTGTCTGCCAGCTTGCTCCTTTTCCTTGTCTGCCAGCTTGCTCCTTTTCCTTGTCTGCCAGCTTGCTCCTTTTCCTTGTCTGCCAGCTTGCTCCTTTTCCTTGTCTGCCAGCTTGCTCCTTTTCCTTGTCTGCCAGCTTGCTCCTTTTCCTTGTCTGCCAGCTTGCTCCTTTTCCTTGTCTGCCAGCTTGCTCCTTTTCCTTGTCTGCCAGCTTGCTCCTTTTCCTTGTCTGCCAGCTTGCTCCTTTTCCTTGTCTGCCAGCTTGCTCCTTTTTCTTGTCAGTCCAGCTTGCTCCTTTTTCTTTTCAGTCAAGCTTGCTCCTTTTCTTTTCAGTCAGGTTGCTCCTTTTTCTTTTCAGTCAAGCTTGCTCCTTTTCCTTGTCTGCCAGCTTGCTCCTTTTTCTTTTCAGTCAGGTTGCTCCTTTTCTTTTTCAGTCAAGTTGCTCCTTTTCTTTTCAGTCAGGTTGCTCCTTTTTCTTTTTCAGTCAAGTTGCTCCTTTTCCTCGTCTGCCAGCTTGCTCCTTTTTCTTTTTCAGTCAGGTTGCTCCTTTTCCTCGTCTGCCAGCTTGCTCCTTTTTCTTTTTCAGTCAGGTTGCTCCTTTTCCTCGTCTGCCAGCTTGCTCCTTTTTCTTTTTCAGTCAGGTTGCTCCTTTTCCTCGTCTGCCAGCTTGCTCCTTTTTCTTTTTCAGTCAGGTTGCTCCTTTTCCTCGTCTGCCAGCTTGCTCCTTTTTCTTTTTCAGTCAGGTTGCTCCTTTTCCTCGTCTGCCAGCTTGCTCCTTTTTCTTTTTCAGTCAGGTTGCTCCTTTTCCTCGTCTGCCAGCTTGCTCCTTTTTCTTTTTCAGTCAGGTTGCTCCTTTTCCTCGTCTGCCAGCTTGCTCCTTTTTCTTTTTCAGTCAGGTTGCTCCTTTTCCTCGTCTGCCAGCTTGCTCCTTTTTCTTTTTCAGTCAGGTTGCTCCTTTTCCTCGTCTGCCAGCTTGCTCCTTTTTCTTTTTCAGTCAGGTTGCTCCTTTTCCTCGTCTGCCAGCTTGCTCCTTTTTCTTTTTCAGTCAGGTTGCTCCTTTTCCTCGTCTGCCAGCTTGCTCCTTTTTCTTTTTCAGTCAGGTTGCTCCTTTTCCTCGTCTGCCAGCTTGCTCCTTTTTCTTTTTCAGTCAGGTTGCTCCTTTTCCTCGTCTGCCAGCTTGCTCCTTTTTCTTTTTCAGTCAGGTTGCTCCTTTTCCTCGTCTGCCAGCTTGCTCCTTTTTCTTTTTCAGTCAGGTTGCTCCTTTTCCTCGTCTGCCAGCTTGCTCCTTTTTCTTTTTCAGTCAGGTTGCTCCTTTTCCTCGTCTGCCAGCTTGCTCCTTTTTCTTTTTCAGTCAGGTTGCTCCTTTTCCTCGTCTGCCAGCTTGCTCCTTTTTCTTTTTCAGTCAGGTTGCTCCTTTTCCTCGTCTGCCAGCTTGCTCCTTTTTCTTTTTCAGTCAGGTTGCTCCTTTTCCTCGTCTGCCAGCTTGCTCCTTTTTCTTTTTCAGTCAGGTTGCTCCTTTTCCTCGTCTGCCAGCTTGCTCCTTTTTCTTTTTCAGTCAGGTTGCTCCTTTTCCTCGTCTGCCAGCTTGCTCCTTTTTCTTTTTCAGTCAGGTTGCTCCTTTTCCTCGTCTGCCAGCTTGCTCCTTTTTCTTTTTCAGTCAGGTTGCTCCTTTTCCTCGTCTGCCAGCTTGCTCCTTTTTCTTTTTCAGTCAGGTTGCTCCTTTTCCTCGTCTGCCAGCTTGCTCCTTTTTCTTTTTCAGTCAGGTTGCTCCTTTTCCTCGTCTGCCAGCTTGCTCCTTTTTCTTTTTCAGTCAGGTTGCTCCTTTTCCTCGTCTGCCAGCTTGCTCCTTTTTCTTTTTCAGTCAGGTTGCTCCTTTTCCTCGTCTGCCAGCTTGCTCCTTTTTCTTTTTCAGTCAGGTTGCTCCTTTTCCTCGTCTGCCAGCTTGCTCCTTTTTCTTTTTCAGTCAGGTTGCTCCTTTTCCTCGTCTGCCAGCTTGCTCCTTTTTCTTTTTCAGTCAGGTTGCTCCTTTTCCTCGTCTGCCAGCTTGCTCCTTTTTCTTTTTCAGTCAGGTTGCTCCTTTTCCTCGTCTGCCAGCTTGCTCCTTTTTCTTTTTCAGTCAGGTTGCTCCTTTTCCTCGTCTGCCAGCTTGCTCCTTTTTCTTTTTCAGTCAGGTTGCTCCTTTTCCTCGTCTGCCAGCTTGCTCCTTTTTCTTTTTCAGTCAGGTTGCTCCTTTTCCTCGTCTGCCAGCTTGCTCCTTTTTCTTTTTCAGTCAGGTTGCTCCTTTTCCTCGTCTGCCAGCTTGCTCCTTTTTCTTTTTCAGTCAGGTTGCTCCTTTTCCTCGTCTGCCAGCTTGCTCCTTTTTCTTTTTCAGTCAGGTTGCTCCTTTTCCTCGTCTGCCAGCTTGCTCCTTTTTCTTTTTCAGTCAGGTTGCTCCTTTTCCTCGTCTGCCAGCTTGCTCCTTTTTCTTTTTCAGTCAGGTTGCTCCTTTTCCTCGTCTGCCAGCTTGCTCCTTTTTCTTTTTCAGTCAGGTTGCTCCTTTTCCTCGTCTGCCAGCTTGCTCCTTTTTCTTTTTCAGTCAGGTTGCTCCTTTTCCTCGTCTGCCAGCTTGCTCCTTTTTCTTTTTCAGTCAGGTTGCTCCTTTTCCTCGTCTGCCAGCTTGCTCCTTTTTCTTTTTCAGTCAGGTTGCTCCTTTTCCTCGTCTGCCAGCTTGCTCCTTTTTCTTTTTCAGTCAGGTTGCTCCTTTTCCTCGTCTGCCAGCTTGCTCCTTTTTCTTTTTCAGTCAGGTTGCTCCTTTTCCTCGTCTGCCAGCTTGCTCCTTTTTCTTTTTCAGTCAGGTTGCTCCTTTTCCTTGTCTGCCAGCTTGCTCCTTTTTCTTTTTCAGTCAGGTTGCTCCTTTTCCTTGTCTGCCAGCTTGCTCCTTTTACTTTTTCAGTCAGGTTGCTCCTTTTCCTTGTCTGCCAGCTTGCTCCTTTTCCTTGTCTGCCAGCTTGCTTCTTTTCCTTGTCTGCCAGCTTGCTTCTTTTCCTTGTCTGCCAGCTTGCTTCTTTTCCTTGTCTGCCAGCTTGCTCCTTTTCCTTGTCTGCCAGCTTGCTTCTTTTCCTTGTCTGCCAGCTTGCTCCTTTTCCTTGTCTGCCAGCTTGCTCCTTTTCCTTGTCTGCCAGCTTGCTTCTTTTCCTTGTCTGCCAGCTTGCTCCTTTTCCTTGTCTGCCAGCTTGCTCCTTTTCCTTGTCTGCCAGCTTGCTCCTTTTCCTTGTCTGCCAGCTTGCTCCTTTTCCTTGTCTGCCAGCTTGCTCCTTTTCCTTGTCTGCCAGCTTGCTCCTTTTCCTTGTCTGCCAGCTTGCTCCTTTTCCTTGTCTGCCAGCTTGCTTCTTTTCCTTGTCTGCCAGCTTGCTTCTTTTCCTTGTCTGCCAGCTTGCTTCTTTTCCTTGTCTGCCAGCTTGCTTCTTTTCCTTGTCTGCCAGCTTGCTTCTTTTCCTTGTCTGCCAGCTTGCTTCTTTTCCTTGTCTGCCAGCTTGCTTCTTTTCCTTGTCTGCCAGCTTGCTTCTTTTCCTTGTCTGCCAGCTTGCTTCTTTTCCTTGTCTGCCAGCTTGCTTCTTTTCCTTGTCTGCCAGCTTGCTCCTTTTCCTTGTCTGCCAGCTTGCTCCTTTTCCTTGTCTGCCAGCTTGCTCCTTTTCCTTGTCTGCCAGCTTAGTCCTTTTCCTTGTCTGCCAGCTTAGTCCTTTTCCTTGTCTGCCAGCTTGCTCCTTTTCCTTTTCTGCCAGCTTAGTCCTTTTCCTTGTCTGCCAGCTTGCTCCTTTTCCTTGTCTGCCAGCTTGCTCCTTTTCCTTGTCTGCCAGATTGCTCCTTTTCCTTGTCTGCCAGCTTGCTCCTTTTCCTTGTCTGCCAGCTTGCTCCTTTTCCTTGTCTGCCAGCTTGCTCCTTTTCCTTGTCTGCCAGCTTGCTCCTTTTCCTTGTCTGCCAGCTTGCTCCTTTTCCTTGTCTGCCAGCTTGCTCCTTTTCCTTGTCTGCCAGCTTGCTCCTTTTCCTTGTCTGCCAGCTTGCTCCTTTTCCTTGTCTGCCAGCTTGCTCCTTTTCCTTGTCTGCCAGCTTGCTCCTTTTCCTTGTCTGCCAGCTTGCTCCTTTTCCTTGTCTGCCAGCTTGCTCCTTTTCCTTGTCTGCCAGCTTGCTCCTTTTCCTTGTCTGCCAGCTTGCTCCTTTTCCTTGTCTGCCAGCTTGCTCCTTTTTCTTGTCTGCCAGCTTGCTCCTTTTCCTTGTCTGCCAGCTTGCTCCTTTTTCTTTTTCAGTCAGGTTGCTCCTTTTTCTTTTTCAGTCAAGTTGCTCCTTTTTCTTTTTCAGTCAGGTTGCTCCTTTTTCTTTTTCAGTCAAGTTGCTCCTTTTCCTCGTCTGCCAGCTTGCTCCTTTTTCTTTTTCAGTCAGGTTGCTCCTTTTTCTTTTTCAGTCAAGTTGCTCCTTTTTCTTTTTCAGTCAGGTTGCTCCTTTTTCTTTTTCAGTCAAGTTGCTCCTTTTCCTCGTCTGCCAGCTTGCTCCTTTTTCTTTTTCAGTCAGGTTGCTCCTTTTCCTCGTCTGCCAGCTTGCTCCTTTTTCTTTTTCAGTCAGGTTGCTCCTTTTCCTCGTCTGCCAGCTTGCTCCTTTTTCTTTTTCAGTCAGGTTGCTCCTTTTCCTCGTCTGCCAGCTTGCTCCTTTTTCTTTTTCAGTCAGGTTGCTCCTTTTCCTCGTCTGCCAGCTTGCTCCTTTTTCTTTTTCAGTCAGGTTGCTCCTTTTCCTCGTCTGCCAGCTTGCTCCTTTTTCTTTTTCAGTCAGGTTGCTCCTTTTCCTCGTCTGCCAGCTTGCTCCTTTTTCTTTTTCAGTCAGGTTGCTCCTTTTCCTCGTCTGCCAGCTTGCTCCTTTTTCTTTTTCAGTCAGGTTGCTCCTTTTCCTCGTCTGCCAGCTTGCTCCTTTTTCTTTTTCAGTCAGGTTGCTCCTTTTCCTCGTCTGCCAGCTTGCTCCTTTTTCTTTTTCAGTCAGGTTGCTCCTTTTCCTCGTCTGCCAGCTTGCTCCTTTTTCTTTTTCAGTCAGGTTGCTCCTTTTCCTCGTCTGCCAGCTTGCTCCTTTTTCTTTTTCAGTCAGGTTGCTCCTTTTCCTCGTCTGCCAGCTTGCTCCTTTTTCTTTTTCAGTCAGGTTGCTCCTTTTCCTCGTCTGCCAGCTTGCTCCTTTTTCTTTTTCAGTCAGGTTGCTCCTTTTCCTCGTCTGCCAGCTTGCTCCTTTTTCTTTTTCAGTCAGGTTGCTCCTTTTCCTCGTCTGCCAGCTTGCTCCTTTTTCTTTTTCAGTCAGGTTGCTCCTTTTCTCGTCTGCCAGCTTGCTCCTTTTTCTTTTTCAGTCAGGTTGCTCCTTTTCCTCGTCTGCCAGCTTGCTCCTTTTTCTTTTTCAGTCAGGTTGCTCCTTTTCCTCGTCTGCCAGCTTGCTCCTTTTTCTTTTTCAGTCAGGTTGCTCCTTTTCCTCGTCTGCCAGCTTGCTCCTTTTTCTTTTTCAGTCAGGTTGCTCCTTTTCCTCGTCTGCCAGCTTGCTCCTTTTTCTTTTTCAGTCAGGTTGCTCCTTTTCCTCGTCTGCCAGCTTGCTCCTTTTTCTTTTTCAGTCAGGTTGCTCCTTTTCCTCGTCTGCCAGCTTGCTCCTTTTTCTTTTTCAGTCAGGTTGCTCCTTTTCCTCGTCTTGCCAGCTTGCTCCTTTTTCTTTTTCAGTCAGGTTGCTCCTTTTCCTCGTCTGCCAGCTTGCTCCTTTTTCTTTTTCAGTCAGGTTGCTCCTTTTCCTCGTCTGCCAGCTTGCTCCTTTTTCTTTTTCAGTCAGGTTGCTCCTTTTCCTCGTCTGCCAGCTTGCTCCTTTTTCTTTTTCAGTCAGGTTGCTCCTTTTCCTTGTCTGCCAGCTTGCTCCTTTTTCTTTTTCAGTCAGGTTGCTCCTTTTCCTTGTCTGCCAGCTTGCTCCTTTTACTTTTTCAGTCAGGTTGCTCCTTTTCCTTGTCTGCCAGCTTGCTCCTTTTCCTTGTCTGCCAGCTTGCTTCTTTTCCTTGTCTGCCAGCTTGCTTCTTTTCCTTGTCTGCCAGCTTGCTTCTTTTCCTTGTCTGCCAGCTTGCTCCTTTTCCTTGTCTGCCAGCTTGCTTCTTTTCCTTGTCTGCC
>JAUMJJ010000532.1:0-34089 GCA_033556795.1 Tapera naevia | reverse complement strand
AGTAATTTTGTAAAATTTTGTAAAAAACCCTAATTTGGGGGAAAATGAACACAGTTTGGGGGGAAAACCCAACTTGTAGGTAAATGGTCTCTGTTTTGGTGGAAAAAAATCGATTTTGGGGAAAATGAACAGTGCTTTGGGAAAAAATTATTTTGGGGAAATGAACCCAGTAATTGGGAAATAAACCCGGATTTGGGGGAAAATGAAATCAGTTTGGAGGGGAAAATCTCATTTGTGTGAAAATGCAGCCAGTTTTTTTTTGGGGGGGGGGAGGGGGGGAAACGATTTCGGGAAAATGAACTCAGTTTTGGTGGAAAAAAACGATTTTGGGGAAATGAATCCAGTAATGGGGAAAAAAATGATTTTGGGGAAAATAAACCCAGTGTGGAGTGGAAAAAGAAGATTTTTTGGAAAATGTAATCAGTTTGGAGGGGAAAACCTGATTTGTGTGAAAATGCACCCAGTTTTTGTGGGAAAAAAAGGATTTTGGGGAAAATGAACCCAATTTGGGAGGAAAAAAAACCCGATTTTGGGGAAAATGAATCCAGTCGGGGGAAGAAAAAAAAACCCTCATTTTCCACAAAATATGTTTTATTCCAGCAAAACTGGGTTCATTTCCCTACAATTTCATTTTCCACAGAATCTGTTTCTTTCCACCTTAACTGTGTTCCTTTCCCTACAAAATGGGTTTCCCCCCCCCCAAACTCTGTTCATTTTCCCCATAATCGGTTTTTTCCCCATTACTGGTTCATTTTCCCCATAACTGGGTTTATTATATTCAAAAACGGCTTTTTCCCCACAAACTGGCTTCATTTTCCCCATAATCAGTTTTTTTTCTCCCAAACAGTGTTAATTCCTCCCAAAACCTGAAATGACTGTTCGTCAGGGAGGCAAGAAGAAGACCGCCGGGATGTCTTTAGAACCGCGGGCAGAGGCAGCTTTCCGACCGGCTTCAGTTTAGAGAGCTAGCCGGTAAGAGAAGGCACTGTCTCCGGACCAACGTAATGTTTGCAGCCGGAATGTGGTGTGAAAGCCGGGGCTACACTGTGAAGGCTGCTCAAGAAAGCAGGAGCAGATCCTCTTTTTGCCTGTATTTGTAAGCCTTCGAGAGAGGAATACCCTGCCGGTAAAAAGCTTTCTCTTCTGGCAGCTATTCATGGAAGGAAATTCCAGGATTCTTTAAATTCAAAGGGTTAGTTTCTGCACACCCTTGTAGGAAAAACAAAACCTTGCAGTTCAGAGAATGTGTGTGAATTCGCTGCCGGCTGTTGTAACAAATTTCAGCAGAAACAGTTTGCAGAGGCTGAAGGGAATGGACAGGAAAAAAGGCATCTCTCGTCCTTGAACACGAACAGATCATCCGATTATTTGTCTTTTAAATACATTGTTAGGAGATTAGATGTCATGCTAAAACATTTCCAAAATATAAAATTCGGGGGTGGGTAGGAGGCAAGATTTTAGACTGCTGTGGACGCGCTTTAATATGCTGCTAGAAATCGGAACTGTTCGTCAGGGAGGCAAGCAGCAGACCGCCGGGATGTCTGTAGAACCGCGGCGAGAGGCAGCTTTCCGACCGGCTTCAGTTTAGAGAGCTAGCCGGTAAGAGAAGGCACTGTCTCCCGAACAACGCAATGTTTGCAGCTGAAGCCTACTGTGAAAGCCGGGGCTACACTGTGAAGGCTGCGCAAGAAAGCAAAAGCAGCTCGACTGTTTGCCTGTATTTGTCAGCCTTCGAGAGAGGAATAGCCTGCCGCTAAAATGCTTTCTTTTCTAGCAGCGATTCATGGAAGAAGATTCGGTGATTCTTTAAAATCAAGGGGTTAGTTTCTGCTCTCCTTTGGAGTAACACAAAACCGTGCCGTTCAGAGAATGTGCTGTGGATTCCCTGCCTGCTGTTTCAGTAGAAAGAGTTTGCAGAGGCTGATGAGACTACACTGGAAAACAGGGATCCCTCGTCCTTGAAGCACGAGCAGATCATCTGATAATATTCCCTTTAATTACATTGTTAGAAGATGAAAAGTCATGCTAAAACAATTTTCATAAATAGCAACTTTCTAAGAGAGAAAGATTTTAGACTCATCTGCATGCGCTGTGATGTGATGCTAGATATCTGAAATGACTGCTCCTCAGAGCGGCAAGGAGCAGACAGCCGAGATGTCTGTGAAACCGCGGCCAGAGACAGCTTTCTGAGCGGTTTCAGTTTAGAGAGCCAGCCGGCAAGAGAAGGCGCTGTCTCCGGACCAACGTAATGTTTGCAGCCGGAATGTGGTGTGAAAGCCGGGGAAACACTGTGAAGGCTGCTCAAGAAAGCAGGAGCAGATCCTCTCTTTGCCTGTATTTGTTAGCCTTCGAGAGAGGAATACCCTGATGGTAAAAAGCTTTCTCTTCTGGCAGCTATTCATGGAAGGAAATTCCAGGATTCTTTAAAATCAAGGGGTTAGTTTTTGAGATAAATGAACCCATTTTTGAGGGGGGGGGGGGGAGTAAAAGGATTTTTGAGAAAGTGAACACAGTAATTGGGAATAAACCCTGATTATGGGGAAAATGCACCCAGTGTGGAGTGGAAATAGAAGCTTTTGTGGAAAATGAACCGTTTTAGGAGGGGAAAACCTGATTTGTGTGAATATGCACCCAGTTTTGGGGGAAAAATAGGATTTTGGGGAAAATGAACCCGGTTTGGGAGGAAAAAATCTGATTTTGGGGGAAATGAATCCAGTTTTGGGAGGGAAATAATGATTTTGGTGAAATTTTTGGTGTAATTTTTGGTGAAGTTTTGATTTTTTTTCCCCAAAATCTTCTATTTCCTCTGAAACACTGGCTTCATTTTCCCCAAAATCAGTTTTTTTTCCCCATTACTGGGTTCATTTTCCCCAAAATAATTTTTTTCCCAAAACTGATTTCATTTTCCCCAAAATAATTTTTTCCCCAAAACTGGGTTCATTTTCCCCAAAATAATTTTTTCCCCAAAACTGGGTTCATTTTTCCCATAATCGGGTTTTTTTTCCTCCCAAACGGGGTTCATTTTCCCCAAAATTCGTGTTTTTTACCCAATTACTGGGTTCATTTTCCCAAAAATAAATTTTTTTCCCCAAAATTGGCTTCATTTTCCTTAAAAACGGGTTTTTTACCTAAAACTGGGTTCATTTTCTGCATAAATAGTTTTTATCCTCCGAAACTATATTCATTTTCCACAAAATCCTTATTTCCCCCCAAAACTGGATGCTTTTTCTCCAAAATCAGGTGTTCCCCTCCAAACAGTGTTCATTTTCTCCAAAATCTTCTATTTCCACTCCACACTGGGTTCATTTTACCCAAAATCCTTTTTCTCCCCCAAAAACTGGGTACATTTTCACACAAATCAGGTTTTCCCCTCCAAACTGATTTCATTTTCCCCAAAATCTTCCATTTCCACTCCACACTGGGTTCATTTTCCCCAAAATCAGGATTTTTTCTCCATTACTGGGTTCATTTTCCCCAAAATCATTTTTTCCCCCAAAACTGTGTTCATTTTCCCCAAAATATGTTTTTTTTCCACCAAAACTGGGTTTATTTCCCTAAATATTGGGTTTTCCCCACCAAATTGTGTTCATTTTCTCCATAACCTGGTTGTTTTGGAGAAGCCCCAATTACTGGCTTTATTTCCCAAAAAATTTGTTTTTCCCTCAAAACTGGGTTCATTTTAATCAAAAACGGGTTATCCCCTCCAAACTGGGTTAATTTTCCCCATAATCAGCTTCTTTCTTCCTAAACTGGGTTCATTTTCCCCAAAATTCTTTTTTTCCACAAAACACTGGGTGCATTTTCACACAAATCTAGTTTTCCCCTCCAGTGTTCATTTTCCCCAAAACCAGGTTTTTTTCACCTCCAGTGTTCATTTTCCCCAAAATCGGATTTTTTCCTCCCAAACTGGGTTGATTTTCCCCAAAGTCGGTTTTTTTACAGCAAAAGTCGGTTCATTTCTCTACAAGTCTTCCCCCCCCCCAACTCTGCTGATTTTCCCCAAAATTCGGGTTTTTTACCCAATTACTGCGTTCATTTTCCCCAAAATATTTTTTTCCCCAAAAACTGGGTTCATTTTCCTTAAAAACGTTTTTTTCCCCCAAAACTGTGTTCATTTTCCGTATAATCAGAATTTTTCCTCCGAAACTAGGTTCATTTTCCGCAAAATCCCTATTAACCCCCAAAACTGGGTACATTTTCACACAAATCAGGTTGTCCCGTCCAAACTGATTTCATTTTCCTCAAAACCTTCTATTTCCACTCCGCACTTGGTTCATTTTCCCCAAAATCAGGATTTTTCCCCATTACTGGGTTCATTTTCTCCAAAATCAGGGGTTTTTCTCACAAAGTGGGTTAATTTTTCCAAAAATCATTTTTTTTACCCCAAAACTGGGTTCATTTTCCCCAAAATATGTTTTTTCCACCAAAACTGGGTTTATTTCCCTACATATTAGGTTTTCCCCAACAAACTGTGTTCATTTTCCCCAAAATCCGGGTTTTTTACCCGATCACTGGGTTCATTTTCCCCAAAATCATTTTTTTCCCCAAAACTGGGTTCATTTTCCTTGAAAACAGGTTTTTCCGCAAAACTGGGTTCATTTTCCACATAATCAGCTTTTTTCCTCCGAAAATAGGTTCATTTTACATAAAATCCTTATTTCCCCCCAAAACTCAGTTCATTTTCACAAAAATCAGGTTTTCCCCCTCCTATCTGATTTCATTTTCCCCAAAATCTTCTATTTCCATTCCACACTGGGTTCATTTTCCCCAAAATCATTTTTTCCCCATTACTGGGTTCATTTTCCCCAAAATCATTTTTTCCCCCCAAAACTGTGTCCATTTTCCCCAAAATATGGTTTTTTTCCACCAAAAATGGGTTCACTTCCCTACAAATTTGGTTTTCCCTACCAAACTGGTTCCATATTCCCCCAAATTAGAGTTTTTTACCCAATTACTGCGTTCATTTCCCCCAAAATCATTTTTCCCCCCAAAAGGGGTTCATTTTCCACATAGTCAGATTTTTTCCTCCAAAACTAGGTTCATTTTCCACAAAATCCTTCCCCCCCCCCCCCCCCCCCCAAAACTGGGTACATTTTCACACAAATCAGGTTGTCCCCTCCAAACTGATTTCATTTTCCTCAAAATATTCTATTTCCACTCCGCACTTGGTTCATTTTCCCCAAAATCAGGATTTTTCCCCATTACTGCGTTCATTTTCCCCAAAATATATTTTTTCCACAAAACTGGGTTTATTTCCCTACAAATTGGGTTTTCCCCATCAGACTGGGTTCATTTTTCTCCAAAATCCGGGGTTTTTACCCAATTACTGGCTTTATTTCCACAAAATATTTTTTCCCCCCCAAACTGGGTTCATTTTCCTCATAATCAGCTTCTATCCTCCCAAACTGGGTTCATTTTCCCCAAAATCCTTTTTTTCTTCAAAACACTGTGTGCATTTTCACACAAATCAAGTTTTCCCCTCCAAACAGTGTTCATTTTCCCCAAAATCAGGTTTTTTCCCCATTACTGGGTTCATTTCCCCAAAATCGGGTTTTTTCCCCCAAAACTGGGTTCATTTTCCCCAAAATCGTTTTTTTCCTCCGAAACTGGGTTGATTTTCCCCAAAGTTGTTTTTTTTCGAGCAAAACTCGGTTCATTTCCCTACAAGTTGGTTCCCCCCCCCCCCAAACTCTGTTCATTTTCCAAAAAAATCGGGTTTTTTACCCGATTACTGGGTTCATTTTCCCCAAAATAATTTTTTTCCCCCAAACTGGGTTCATTTTCCTTAAAAATGGATTTTTCCCCCAAAACTGGGTTCATTTTCCGCATAATCAGCATTTTTTCCCTCCAAAACTAGGTTCATTTTCCAGAAAATCCCTATTAACCCCCAAAACTGGGTACATTTTCACACAAATCAGGTTGTCCCCTCCAAACTGATTTCATTTTCCTCAAAATCTTCTATTTCCACTCCGCACTTGGTTCATTTTCCCCAAAATCAGGATTTTTCCCCATTACTGCGTTCATTTTCCCCAAAATATATTTTTTTCCACAAAACTGGGTTTATTTCCCTACAAATTGGGTTTTCCCCACCAGACTGGGTTCATTTTTCTCCAAAATCCGGGGTTTTTACCCAATTACTGGCTTTATTTCCACAAAATATTTCCCCCCCCCCCCAAACTGGGTTCATTTCCCCCATAATCAGCTTCTCTCCTCCCAAACTGGGTTCATTTTCCCCAAAATAATTTTTTCCCAAAAAAAACTGGGTTCATTTTCCTCAAAATATTTTTTTTCCACCAAAAATGGGTTTATTTCCCTACATATCGGGTTTTCCCCACCAAATTGTGTTCATTTTCCCCAACATATGGATTTTTGAACCAGTTACTGGCTTTATTTCCCCAAAATCTTTTTTTTTCCTTCAAAACTGGGTTCATTTTCACCAAAAATGTTTTTTTCCCCCAAAACTGGTTTCATTTTCCCCATAATCAGCTTCTTTCCTCCCAAACTGTGTTCATTTTCCCCAGAATCCGGGTTTTCCAATTACTGGGTTCATTCCCCGAAAATTATTTTTTTTTCCCCCATAATTGGGGTAATTTGCCCCAAAATCGGATTTTTTCCTCCCTAACTGGGTTCATTTTCCCCAAAGTCAGTTTTTTTCCACCAAAACTCAGTTCATTTCCCGAATTTTGTGGAAAATGAACCCAGTTTCAGAGGGAAAAACTGATTATGCAGAAAATGAACCCAGTTTTGGGGAAAACAATTATTTTGGAGAAAACGAACCCAGTAATTGGGTAAAAAACCCGAATTTTGGGGAAAATGAACAAAGTTTGGGGGGGAAAAACCAACTTCTAGGGAAATGAACCGAGTTTTGGTGGAAAAAAAGCCGAATTTAGGGAAAATGGACCCAGTTTTGGGGGAAAAATCTGTTTTTGGGGAAAATGAACCAAGTGTGGAGTGGAAATAGAAGATTTTGGGGAAAATGAACACTGTTTTGAGGGGAAAACCT
Source organism: Tapera naevia (assembly GCA_033556795.1). Classification (NCBI taxonomy): domain Eukaryota; kingdom Metazoa; phylum Chordata; class Aves; order Cuculiformes; family Neomorphidae; genus Tapera; species Tapera naevia. Next base: position 27,086 of record JAUMJJ010000532.1, on the reverse strand, counting down.
GATTTGTGTGAAAATAAACCCAGTTTTGGGGGGAAATAAGGATTTTGTGTAAAATGAACCTAGTTTCGGAGGAAAAATGCTGATTATGCGGAAAATGAACCCAGTTTTGGCAGAAAAACCCGTTTTTAAGGAAAATGAACCCAGTTTTGGGGAAAAAAAATATTTTGGGAAAATGAACCCAGTAATTGGGTTAAAAAATTCGAATTTTGGGGAAAATGAACAAAGTTTTGGGCGGAGGAAACCAACTTGAAGGGAAATGAACCGAGTTTGGGAGGAAAGAAGCTGATTATGGTGAAAATTAACCCAGTTTGGGGGGGAAAAACCTGATTTGTATGAAAATGCATCCAGTTTGGGGGGGGGGTGAAGTGATTTTGGGGAAAATTAACCCAGTAATTTTGTAAAATTTTGTAAAAAAACCTAATTTGGGGGAAAATGAACACAGTTTGGGGGGAAAACCCAACTTGTAGGTAAATGGTCTCTGTTTTGGTGGAAAAAAATCGATTTTGGGGAAAATGAACAGTGCTTTGGGAAAAAATTATTTTGGGGAAATGAACTCAGTAATTGGGAAATAAACCCGGATTTGGGGGAAAATGAAATCAGTTTGGAGGGGAAAATCTCATTTGTGTGAAAATGCAGCCAGTTTTTTTTGGGGGGGGGGGGGGGGGGAAACGATTTCGGGAAAATGAACTCAGTTTTGGTGGAAAAAAACGATTTTGGGGAAATGAATCCAGTAATGGGGAAAAAAATGATTTTGGGGAAAATAAACCCAGTGTGGAGTGGAAATAGAAGATTTTTGGAAAATGTAATCAGTTTGGAGGGGAAAACCTGATTTGTGTGAAAATGCACCCAGTTTTTGTGGGAAAAAAAAGGATTTTGGGGAAAATGAACCCAATTTGGGAGGAAAAAAAAACCCGATTTTGGGGAAAATGAATCCAGTCGGGGGGAGAAAAAAACCCTCATTTTCCACAAAATATGTTTTATTCCAGCAAAACTGGGTTCATTTCCCTACAATTTCATTTTCCACAGAATCTGTTTCTTTCCACCTTAACTGTGTTCCTTTCCCTACAAAATGGGTTTCCCCCCCCCAAACTCTGTTCATTTTCCCCATAATCGGTTTTTTCCCCATTACTGGTTCATTTTCCCCATAACTGGGTTTATTATATTCAAAAACGGCTTTTTCCCCACAAACTGGCTTCATTCTCCCCATAATCAGTTTTTTTTCTCCCAAACTGTGTTAATTCCTCCCAAAATCTGAAATGACTGTTCGTCAGGGAGGCAAGAAGAAGACCGCCGGGATGTCTTTAGAACCGCGGGCAGAGGCAGCTTTCCGACCGGCTTCAGTTTAGAGAGCTAGCCGGTAAGAGAAGGCACTGTCTCCCGAACAACGTAATGTTTGCAGCTGAAGCCTACTGTGAAAGCCGGGGCTACACTGTGAAGGCTGCGCAAGAAAGCAAAAGCAGCTCGACTGATTGTCTGTATTTGTCAGCCTTCGAGAGAGGAATAGCCTGCCGCTAAAATGCTTTCTTTTCTAGCAGCGATTCATGGAAGAAGATTCGGTGATTCTTTAAAATCAAGGGGTTAGTTTCTGCTCTCCTTTGGAGAAACACAAAACCGTGCCGTTCAGAGAATGTGCTGTGGATTCCCTGCCTGCTGTTTCAGTAGAAAGAGTTTGCAGAGGCTGATGAGACTACACTGGAAAACAGGGATCCCTCGTCCTTGAAGCACGAGCAGATCATCTGATAATATTCCCTTTAATTACATTGTTAGAAGATGAAAAGTCATGCTAAAACAATTTTCATAAATAGCAACTTTCTAAGAGAGAAAGATTTGAGACTCATCTGCATGCGCTGTGATGTGATGCTAGATATCTGAAATGACTGCTCCTCAGAGAGGCAAGGAGCAGACAGCCGAGATGTCTGTGAAACCGCGGCCAGAGACAGCTTTCTGAGCGGTTTCAGTTTAGAGAGCCAGCCGGCAAGAGAAGGCGCTGTCTCCGGACCAACGTAATGTTTGCAGCCGGAATGTGGTGTGAAAGCCGGGGAAACACTGTGAAGGCTGCTCAAGAAAGCAGGTGCAGATCCTCTCTTTGCCTGTATTTGTTAGCCTTCGAGAGAGGAATACCCTGCCGGTAAAAAGCTTTCTCTTCTGGCAGCTATTCATGGAAGGAAATTCCAGGATTCTTTAAAATCAAGGGGTTAGTTTTTGAGATAAATGAACCCATTTTTGGGGGGGGGGGGAGTAAAAGGATTTTTGAGAAAGTGAACACAGTAATTGGGAATAAACCCTGATTATGGGGAAAATGAACCCAGTGTGGAGTGGAAATAGAAGCTTTTGTGGAAAATGAACCGTTTTAGGAGGGGAAAACCTGATTTGTGTGAATATGCACCCAGTTTTGGGGGAAAAATAGGATTTTGGGGAAAATGAACCCGGTTTGGGAGGAAAAAATCTGATTTTGGGGGAAATGAATCCAGTTTTGGGAGGGAAATAATGATTTTGGTGAAATTTTTGGTGTAATTTTTGGTGAAGTTTTGATTTTTTTTCCCCAAAATCTTCTATTTCCTCTGAAACACTGGGTTCATTTTCCCCAAAATCAGGTTTTTTTCCCCATTACTGGGTTCATTTTCCCCAAAATAATTTTTTTCCCAAAACTGATTTCATTTTCCCCAAAATAATTTTTTCCCCAAAACTTCCCCAAAACTGGGTTCATTTTTCCCATAATCGGGTTTTTTCCTCCCAAACTGGGTTCATTTTCCCCAAAATTCGGGTTTTTTACCCAATTACTGGGTTCATTTTCCCAAAAATAATTTTTTTTTCCCAAAATTGGGTTCATTTTCCTTAAAAAACGGGTTTTTTACCCAAAACTGGGTTCATTTTCTGCATAAATAGCTTTTATCCTCCGAAACTATATTCATTTTCCACAAAATCCTTATTTTCCCCCCAAAACTGGATGCTTTTTCTCCAAAATCAGGTGTTCCCCTCCAAACTGATTTCATTTTCCCCAAAATCTTCTATTTCCACTCCACACTGGGTTCATTTTCCCCAAAATCAGGATTTTTTCTCCATTACTGGGTTCATTTTCCCCAAAATCATTTTTTCCCCCAAAACTCGGTTCATTTTCCCCAAAATCATTTTTTCCCCCAAAACTGGGTTCATTTTCCCCCAAATCCGGGGTTTTCCCCCAAAACTGGGTTCATTTTCCCCCAAAATCAGGTTTTTTTCCCCATTACTGGGTTCATTTTCCCCCAAAATAATTTTATTCCCAAAACTGATTTTCATTTTCCTCAAAATAATTTTTTCCCCAAAACTGGGTTCATTTTTTCCCATAATCGGGTTTTTTTCCTCCCAAACGGGGTTCATTTTCCCCCAAAATTCGGGTTTTTTTACCCAATTACTGGGTTCATTTTCCCAAAAATAATTTTTTTTTCCCCAAAATTGGCTTCATTTTCCTTAAAAAACGGGTTTTTTTACCCAAAACTTGGGTTCATTTTCTGCATAAATAGTTTTTTATCCCTCCGAAACTATATTCATTTTCCACAAAATCCTTATTTCCCCCCAAAACTGGATGCTTTTTCTCCAAAATCAGGTGTTTCCCTCCAAACAGTGTTCATTTTCTCCAAAATCTTCTATTTCCACTCCACACTGGGTTCATTTTACCCAAAATCCTTTTCTCTCCCCCAAAAACTGGGTACATTTTCACACACAATCAGGTTTCCCCCCCTCCAAACTGATTTCATTTTCCCCAAAATCTTCAATTTCCACTCCACACTGGGTTCATTTTCCCCCAAAATCAGGATTTTTTCTCCATTACTGGGTTCATTTTCCCCCCAAATCATTTTTTTCCCCCCCAAAACTGTGTTCATTTTCCCCAAAATATGTTTTTTTTTCCACCAAAACGGGTTTATTTCCCTAAATATTGGGTTTTCCCCACCAAATTGTGTTCATTTTCTCCAAAACCTGGTTGTATTTGGAGAAGCCCCAATTACTGGCTTTATTTCCCAAAAAATTTGTTTTTCCCTCAAAACTGGGTTCATTTTAATCAAAAACGGGTTATCCCCTCCAAACTGGCGTTAATTTTCCCCATAATCAGCTTCTTTCTTCCTAAACTGGGTTCATTTTCCCCAAAATCCTTTTTTTCCACAAAACACTGGGTGCATTTTCACACAAATCTAGTTTTCCCCCTCCAGTGTTCATTTTCCCCAAAACCAGGTTTTTTTCACCTCCAGTGTTCATTTTCCCCCAAAATCGGATTTTTTCCTCCCAAACTGGGTTGATTTTCCCCAAAGTCGGTTTTTTTACAGCAAAAGTCGGTTCATTTCTCTACAAGTCTTCCCCCCCCCCCCAACTCTGCTGATTTTCCCCAAAATTCGGGTTTTTTTACCCAATTACTGCGTTCATTTTCCCCAAAATAATTTTTTCCCCCAAAAACTGGGTTCATTTTCCTTAAAAACGTTTTTTTCCCCCAAAACTGTGTTCATTTTCCGTATAATCAGAATTTTTCCTCCGAAACTAGGTTCATTTTCCGCAAAATCCCTATTAACCCCCAAAACTGGGTACATTTTCACACAAATCAGGTTGTCCCGTCCAAACTGATTTCATTTTCCTCAAAACCTTCTATTTCCACTCCGCACTTGGTTCATTTTCCCCAAAATCAGGGTTTTTCCCCATTACTGGGTTCATTTTCTCCAAAATCAGGGGTTTTTCTCACAAAGTGGGTTAATTTTTCCAAAAATCATTTTTTTACCCCAAAACTGGGTTCATTTTCCCCAAAATATGTTTTTTCCACCAAAACTGGGTTTATTTCCCTACATATTAGGTTTTCCCCAACAAACTGTGTTCATTTTCCCCAAAATCCGGGTTTTTTACCCGATCACTGGGTTCATTTTCCCCAAAATCATTTTTTCCCCCAAAAACTGGGTTCATTTTCCTTGAAAACAGGTTTTTCCGCAAAACTGGGTTCATTTTCCACATAATCAGCTTTTTTTCCTCCGAAAATAGGTTCATTTTACATAAAATCCTTATTTCCCCCCAAAACTCAGTTCATTTTCACAAAAATCAGGTTTTCCCCTCCTATCTGATTTCATTTTCCCCAAAATCTTCTATTTCCACTCCGCACTTGGTTCATTTTCCCCAAAATCAGGATTTTTCCCCATTACTGCGTTCATTTTCCCCAAAATATATTTTTTCCACAAAACTGGGTTCATTTTTCCCATAATCGGGTTTTTTTCCTCCCAAACGGGGTTCATTTTCCCCAAAATTCGGGTTTTTTACCCAATTACTGGGTTCATTTTCCCAAAAATAATTTTTTTTTCCCCAAAATTGGCTTCATTTTCCTTAAAAACGGGTTTTTTACCCAAAACTGGGTTCATTTTCTGCATAAATAGTTTTTATCCTCCGAAACTATATTCATTTTCCACAAAATCCTTATTTCCCCCCAAAACTGGATGCTTTTTCTCCAAAATCAGGTGTTTCCCTCCAAACAGTGTTCATTTTCTCCAAAATCTTCTATTTCCACTCCACACTGGGTTCATTTTACCCAAAATCCTTTTTCTCCCCCAAAAACTGGGTACATTTTCACACAAATCAGGTTTCCCCCTCCAAACTGATTTCATTTTCCCCAAAATCTTCAATTTCCACTCCACACTGGGTTCATTTTCCCCAAAATCAGGATTTTTTCTCCATTACTGGGTTCATTTTCCCCCAAATCATTTTTTCCCCCAAAACTGTGTTCATTTTCCCCAAAATATGTTTTTTTTTCCACCAAAACTGGGTTTATTTCCCTAAATATTGGGTTTTCCCCACCAAATTGTGTTCATTTTCTCCAAAACCTGGTTGTTTTGGAGAAGCCCCAATTACTGGCTTTATTTCCCAAAAAAATTGTTTTTCCCTCAAAACTGGGTTCATTTTAATCAAAAACGGGTTATCCCCTCCAAACTGGGTTAATTTTCCCCATAATCAGCTTCTTTCTTCCTAAACTGGGTTCATTTTCCCCAAAATCCTTTTTTTCCACAAAACACTGGGTGCATTTTCACACAAATCTAGTTTTCCCCTCCAGTGTTCATTTTCCCCAAAACCAGGTTTTTTTCACCTCCAGTGTTCATTTTCCCCAAAATCGGATTTTTTCCTCCCAAACTGGGTTGATTTTCCCCAAAGTCGGTTTTTTTACAGCAAAAGTCGGTTCATTTCTCTACAAGTCTTCCCCCCCCCCCAACTCTGCTGATTTTCCCCCAAAATTCGGGTTTTTTTACCCAATTACTGCGTTCATTTTCCCCAAAATAATTTTTTCCCCAAAAACTGGGTTCATTTTCCTTAAAAACGTTTTTTTCCCCCAAAACTGTGTTCATTTTCCGTATAATCAGAATTTTTCCTCCGAAACTAGGTTCATTTTCCGCAAAATCCCTATTAACCCCCAAAACTGGGTACATTTTCACACAAATCAGGTTGTCCCGTCCAAACTGATTTCATTTTCCTCAAAACCTTCTATTTCCACTCCGCACTTGGTTCATTTTCCCCAAAATCAGGGTTTTTCCCCATTACTGGGTTCATTTTCTCCAAAATCAGGGGTTTTTCTCACAAAGTGGGTTAATTTTTCCAAAAATCATTTTTTTACCCCAAAACTGGGTTCATTTTCCCCAAAATATGTTTTTTCCACCAAAACTGGGTTTATTTCCCTACATATTAGGTTTTCCCCAACAAACTGTGTTCATTTTCCCCAAAATCCGGGTTTTTTACCCGATCACTGGGTTCATTTTCCCCAAAATCATTTTTTCCCCCAAAACTGGGTTCATTTTCCTTGAAAACAGGTTTTTCCGCAAAACTGGGTTCATTTTCCACATAATCAGCTTTTTTCCTCCGAAAATAGGTTCATTTTACATAAAATCCTTATTTCCCCCCAAAACTCAGTTCATTTTCACAAAAATCAGGTTTTCCCCTCCTATCTGATTTCATTTTCCCCAAAATCTTCTATTTCCATTCCACACTGGGTTCATTTTCCCCAAAATCATTTTTTTCCCCATTACTGGGTTCATTTTCCCCAAAATCATTTTTTCCCCCCAAAACTGGATGCTTTTTCTCCAAAATCAGGTGTTCCCCTCCAAACAGTGTTCATTTTCTCCAAAATCTTCTATTTCCACTCCACACTGGGTTCATTTTACCCAAAATCCTTTTTCTCCCCCAAAAACTGGGTACATTTTCACACAAATCAGGTTTTCCCCTCCAAACTGATTTCATTTTCCCCAAAATCTTCCATTTCCACTCCACACTGGGTTCATTTTCCCCAAAATCAGGATTTTTTCTCCATTACTGGGTTCATTTTCCCCAAAATCATTTTTTCCCCCAAAACTGTGTTCATTTTCCCCAAAATATGTTTTTTTTCCACCAAAACTGGGTTTATTTCCCTAAATATTGGGTTTTCCCCACCAAATTGTGTTCATTTTCTCCAAAACCTGGTTGTTTTGGAGAAGCCCCAATTACTGGCTTTATTTCCCAAAAAATTTGTTTTTCCCTCAAAACTGGGTTCATTTTAATCAAAAACGGGTTATCCCCTCCAAACTGGGTTAATTTTCCCCATAATCAGCTTCTTTCTTCCTAAACTGGGTTCATTTTCCCCAAAATTCTTTTTTTCCACAAAACACTGGGTGCATTTTCACACAAATCTAGTTTTCCCCTCCAGTGTTCATTTTCCCCAAAACCAGGTTTTTTTCACCTCCAGTGTTCATTTTCCCCAAAATCGGATTTTTTCCTCCCAAACTGGGTTGATTTTCCCCAAAGTCGTTTTTTTTACAGCAAAAGTCGGTTCATTTCTCTACAAGTCTTCCCCCCCCCCCCCCAACTCTGCTTATTTCCCCCAAAATTCGGGTTTTTTTTACCCAATTACTGCGTTCATTTTCCCCAAAATAATTTTTTCCCCAAAAACTGGGTTCATTTTCCTTAAAAACGTTTTTTTTCCCCCAAAACTGTGTTCATTTTCCGTATAATCAGAATTTTTCCTCCGAAACTAGGTTCATTTTCCGCAAAATCCCTATTAACCCCCAAAACTGGGTACATTTTCACACAAATCAGGTTGTCCCGTCCAAACTGATTTCATTTTCCTCAAAACCTTCTATTTCCACTCCGCACTTGGTTCATTTTCCCCAAAATCAGGGTTTTTCCCCCATTACTGGGTTCATTTTCTCCAAAATCAGGGGTTTTTCTCACAAAGTGGGTTAATTTTTCCAAAAATCATTTTTTTTACCCCAAAACTGGGTTCATTTTCCCCAAAATATGTTTTTTCCACCAAAACTGGGTTTATTTCCCTACATATTAGGTTTTCCCCAACAAACTGTGTTCATTTTCCCCCAAATCCGGGTTTTTTACCCGATCACTGGGTTCATTTTCCCCAAAATCATTTTTTCCCCCAAAACTGGGTTCATTTTCCTTGAAAACAGTTTTTTCCGCAAAACTGGGTTCATTTTCCACATAATCAGCTTTTTTCCTCCGAAAATAGGTTCATTTTACATAAAATCCTTATTTCCCCCCAAAACTCAGTTCATTTTCACAAAAATCAGGTTTTCCCCTCCTATCTGATTTCATTTTCCCCAAAATCTTCTATTTCCATTCCACACTGGGTTCATTTTCCCCAAAATCAGGATTTTTCCTCATTACTGCGTTCATTTTCCCCAAAATATATTTTTTTCCACAAAACTGGGTTTATTTCCCTACAAATTGGGTTTTCCCCACCAGACTGGGTTCATTTTCCCCAAAATCCTTTTTTTCTTCAAAACACTGGGTGCATTTTCACACAAATCAAGTTTTCCCCTCCAAACAGTGTTCATTTTCCCCAAAATCAGGTTTTTTCCCCATTACTGGGTTCATTTCCCCAAAATCGGGTTTTTTTTCCCCCAAAACTGGGTTCATTTTCCCCAAAATCGTTTTTTTCCCTCCCAAACTGGGTTGATTTTCCCCAAAGTTGTTTTTTTTACAGCAAAACTCGGTTCATTTCCCTACAAGTTGGTTCCCCCCCCCCTCCAAACTCTGTTCATTTTCCAAAAAAATCGGGTTTTTTACCCGATTACTGGGTTCATTTTCCCCAAAATAATTTTTTTCCCCCAAACTGGGTTCATTTTCCTTAAAAATGGATTTTCCCCCCCAAAACTGGGTTCATTTTCCGCATAATCAGCATTTTTTCCCTCCAAAACTAGGTTCATTTTCCAGAAAATCCCTATTAACCCCCAAAACTGGGTACATTTTCACACAAATCAGGTTGTCCCCTCCAAACTGATTTCATTTTCCTCAAAATCTTCTATTTCCACTCCGCACTTGGTTCATTTTCCCCAAAATCAGGATTTTTCCCCATTACTGCGTTCATTTTCCCCAAAATATATTTTTTTCCACAAAACTGGGTTTATTTCCCTACAAATTGGGTTTTCCCCACCAGACTGGGTTCATTTTTCTCCAAAATCCGGGGTTTTTACCCAATTACTGGCTTTATTTCCACAAAATATTTCCCCCCCCCCCCCAAACTGGGTTCATTTCCCCCATAATCAGCTTCTCTCCTCCCAAACTGGGTTCATTTTCCCCAAAATAATTTTTTCCCAAAAAAAACTGGGTTCATTTTCCTCAAAATATTTTTTTTCCACCAAAAATGGGTTTATTTCCCTACATATCGGGTTTTCCCCACCAAATTGTGTTCATTTTCCCCAACATATGGATTTTTGAACCAGTTACTGGCTTTATTTCCCCAAAATCTTTTTTTTTCCTTCAAAACTGGGTTCATTTTCACCAAAAATGTTTTTTTCCCCCAAAACTGGTTTCATTTTCCCCATAATCAGCTTCTTTCCTCCCAAACTGTGTTCATTTTCCCCAGAATCCGGGTTTTCCAATTACTGGGTTCATTCCCCGAAAATTATTTTTTTTTCCCCCCATAATTGGGGTAATTTGCCCCAAAATCGGATTTTTTCCTCCCTAACTGGGTTCATTTTCCCCAAAGTCAGTTTTTTTCCACCAAAACTCAGTTCATTTCCCGAATTTTGTGGAAAATGAACCCAGTTTCAGAGGGAAAAACTGATTATGCAGAAAATGAACCCAGTTTTGGGGAAAACAATTATTTTGGAGAAAACGAACCCAGTAATTGGGTAAAAAAAACGAATTTTGGGGAAAATGAACAAAGTTTGGGGGGGAAAAACCAACTTCTAGGGAAATGAACCGAGTTTTGGTGGAAAAAAAACCCGAATTTAGGGAAAATGGACCCAGTTTTGGGGGAAAAATCTGTTTTTGGGGAAAATGAACCAAGTGTGGAGTGGAAATAGAAGATTTTGGGGAAAATGAACACTGTTTTGAGGGGAAAACCTGATTTGTGTGAAAATAAACCCAGTTTTGGGGGGAAATAAGGATTTTGTGGAAAATGAACCTAGTTTCGGAGGAAAAATGCTGATTATGCGGAAAATGAACCCAGTTTTGGCAGAAAAACCCATTTTTAAGGAAAATGAACCCAGTTTTGGGGAAAAAAAATATTTTGGGAAAATGAACCCAGTAATTGGGTTAAAAAATTCGAATTTTGGGGAAAATGAACAAAGTTTTGGGCGGAGGAAACCAACTTGAAGGGAAATGAACCGAGTTTGGGAGGAAAGAAGCTGATTATGGTGAAAATTAACCCAGTTTGGGGGGGAAAAACCTGATTTGTATGAAAATGCATCCAGTTTGGGGGGGGGCGAAGTGATTTTGGGGAAAATTAACCCAGTAATTTTGTAAAATTTTGTAAAAAACCCTAATTTGGGGGAAAATGAACACAGTTTGGGGGGAAAACCCCACTTGTAGGTAAATGGTCTCTGTTTTCGTGGAAAAAAATCGATTTTGGGGAAAATGAACAGTGCTTTGGGAAAAAATTATTTTGGGGAAATGAACTCAGTAATTGGGAAATAAACCCGGATTTGGGGGAAAATGAAATCAGTTTGGAGGGGAAAATCTCATTTGTGTGAAAATGCAGCCAGTTTTTTTTGGGGGGGGGGAGGGGGGGAAACGATTTCGGGAAAATGAACTCAGTTTTGGTGGAAAAAAACGATTTTGGGGAAATGAATCCAGTAATGGGGAAAAAAATGATTTTGGGGAAAATAAACCCAGTGTGGAGTGGAAATAGAAGATTTTTGGAAAATGTAATCAGTTTGGAGGGGAAAACCTGATTTGTGTGAAAATGCACCCAGTTTTTGTGGGAAAAAAAGGATTTTGGGGAAAATGAACCCAATTTGGGAGGGAAAAAACCCGATTTTGGGGAAAATGAATCCAGTCGGGGGGAGAAAAAAAACCCTCATTTTCCACAAAATATGTTTTATTCCAGCAAAACTGGGTTCATTTCCCTACAATTTCATTTTCCACAGAATCTGTTTCTTTCCACCTTAACTGTGTTCCTTTCCCTACAAAATGGGTTTCCCCCCCCCAAACTCTGTTCATTTTCCCCATAATCGGTTTTTTCCCCATTACTGGTTCATTTTCCCCATAACTGGGTTTATTATATTCAAAAACGGCTTTTTCCCCACAAACTGGCTTCATTCTCCCCATAATCAGTTTTTTTTCTCCCAAACTGTGTTAATTCCTCCCAAAATCTGAAATGACTGTTCGTCAGGGAGGCAAGAAGAAGACCGCCGGGATGTCTTTAGAACCGCGGGCAGAGGCAGCTTTCCGACCGGCTTCAGTTTAGAGAGCTAGCCGGTAAGAGAAGGCGCTGTCTCCGGACCAACGTAATGTTTGCAGCCGGAATGTGGTGTGAAAGCCGGGGAAACACTGTGAAGGCTGCTCAAGAAAGCAGGAGCAGATCCTCTTTTTGCCTGTATTTGTAAGCCTTCGAGAGAGGAATACCCTGCCGGTAAAAAGCTTTCTCTTCTGGCAGCTATTCATGGAAGGAAATTCCAGGATTCTTTAAATTCAAAGGGTTAGTTTCTGCACACCCTTGTAGGAAAAACAAAACCTTGCAGTTCAGAGAATGTGTGTGAATTCGCTGCCGGCTGTTGTAACAAGTTTCAGCAGAAAGAGTTTGCAGAGGCTGAAGGGAATGGACAGGAAAAAAGGCATCTCTCGTCCTTGAACACGAACAGATCATCTGATTATTTGTCTTTTAAATACATTGTTAGGAGGTTAGATGTCATGCTAAAACATTTCCAAAATAGAAAATTCGGGGGTGGGTAGGAGGCAAGATTTTAGACTGCTGTGGACGCGCTTTAATATGCTGCTAAAAAAACCGGAAAAGACTGTTCGTCAGGGAGGCAAGCAGCAGACCGCCGGGATGTCTGTAGAACCGCGGCGAGAGGCAGCTTCCCGACCGGCTTCAGTTTAGAGAGCTAGCCGGTAAGAGAAGGCACTGTCTCCCGAACAACGTAATGTTTGCAGCTGAAGCCTACTGTGAAAGCCGGGGCTACACAATGAAGGCTGCGCAAGAAAGCAAAAGCAGCTCGACTGATTGCCTGTATTTGTCAGCCTTCGAGAGAGGAATAGCCTGCCGCTAAAATGCTTTCTTTTCTAGCAGCGATTCATGGAAGAAGATTCGGTGATTCTTTAAAATCAAGGGGTTAGTTTCTGCTCTCCTTTGGAGAAACACAAAACCGTGCCGTTCAGAGAATGTGCTGTGGATTCCTTGCCTGCTGTTTCAGTAGAAAGAGTTTGCAGAGGCTGATGAGACTACACTGGAAAACAGGGATCCCTCGTCCTTGAAGCACGAGCAGATCATCTGATAATATTCCCTTTAATTACATTGTTAGAAGATGAAAAGTCATGCTAAAACAATTTTCATAAATAGCAAGTTTCTAAGAGAGAAAGATTTTAGACTCATCTGCATGCGCTGTGATGTGATGCTAGGTATCTGAAATGACTGCTCCTCAGAGCGGCAAGGAGCAGACAGCCGAGATGTCTGTGAAACCGCGGCCAGAGACAGCTTTCTGAGCGGTTTCAGTTTAGAGAGCCAGCCGGCAAGAGAAGGCGCTGTCTCCGGACCAACGTAATGTTTGCAGCCGGAATGTGGTGTGAAAGCCGGGGAAACACTGTGAAGGCTGCTCAAGAAAGCAGGAGCAGATCCTCACTTTGCCTGTATTTATAAGCCTTCGAGAGAGGAATACCCTGCCGGTAAAAAGCTTTCTCTTCTGGCAGCTATTCATGGAAGGAAATTCCAGGATTCTTTAAATTCAAAGGGTTAGTTTCTGCACTCCCTTGGAGGAAAAACAAAACCGTGCAGTTCAGATAATGTGTGTGAATTCGCTGCCGGCTGTTGTAACAAGTTTCAGCAGAAACAGTTTGCAGAGGCTGAAGGGAATGGACAGGAAAAAAGGCATCTCTCGTCCTTGAACACGAACAGATCATCTGATTATTTGTCTTTTAAATACATTGTTAGGAGGTTAGATGTCATGCTAAAACATTTCCAAAATAGAAAATTCGGGGGTGGGTAGGAGGCAAGATTTTAGACTGCTGTGGACGCGCTTTAATATGCTGCTAGAAATCGGAAAAGACTGTTCGTCAGGGAGGCAAGCAGCAGACCGCCGGGATGTCTGTAGAACCGCGGCGAGAGGCAGCTTTCCGACCGGCTTCAGTTTAGAGAGCTAGCCGGTAAGAGAAGGCGCTGTCTCCCGAACAACGTAATGTTTGCAGCTGAAGCCTACTGTGAAAGCCGGGGCTACACTGTGAAGGCTGCGCAAGAAAGCAAAAGCAGCTCGACTGTTTGCCTGTATTTGTCAGCCTTCGAGAGAGGAATAGCCTGCCGCTAAAATGCTTTCTCTTCTAGCAGCGATTCATGGAAGAACATTCTGTGATTCTTTAAAATCAAGGGGTTAGTTTCTGCTCTCCTTTGGAGAAACACAAAACCGTGCCGTTCAGAGAATGTGCTGTGGATTCCCTGCCTGCTGTTTCAGTAGAAAGAGTTTGCAGAGGCTGATGAGACTACACTGGAAAACAGGGATCCCTCGTCCTTGAAGCACGAGCAGATCATCTGATAATATTCCCTTTAATTATATTGTTAGAAGATGAAAAGTCATGCTAAAACAATTTTCATAAATAGCAAGTTTCTAAGAGAGAAAGATTTTAGACTCATCTGCATGCGCTGTGATGTGATGCTAGATATCTGAAATGACTGCTCCTCAGAGCGGCAAGGAGCAGACAGCCGAGATGTCTGTGAAACCGCGGCCAGAGACAGCTTTCTGAGCGGTTTCAGTTTAGAGAGCCAGCCGGCAAGAGAAGGCGCTGTCTCCGGACCAACGTAATGTTTGCAGCCGGAATGTGGTGTGAAAGCCGGGGAAACACTGTGAAGGCTGCTCAAGAAAGCAGGAGCAGATCCTCACTTTGCCTGTATTTATAAGCCTTCGAGAGAGGAATACCCTGCCGGTAAAAAGCTTTCTCTTCTGGCAGCTATTCATGGAAGGAAATTCCAGGATTCTTTAAAATCAAGGGGTTAGTTTTTGAGATAAATGAACCCATTTTTGAGGGGGGGGGGGGGGAGTAAAAGGATTTTTGAGAAAGTGAACACAGTAATTGGGAATAAACCCTGATTATGGGGAAAATGAACCCAGTGTGGAGTGGAAATAGAAGCTTTTGTGGAAAATGAACCGTTTTAGGAGGGGAAAACCTGATTTGTGTGAATATGCACCCAGTTTTGGGGGAAAAATAGGATTTTGGGGAAAATGAACTCGGTTTGGGAGGAAAAAAAATCTGATTTGGGGGGAAATGAATCCAGTTTTGGGAGGCAAATAATGATTTTGGTGAAATTTTTGGTGTAATTTTTGGTGAAGTTTTGATTTTTTTTCCCCAAAATCTTCTATTTCCTCTGAAACACTGGGTTCATTTTCCCAAAATCAGGTTTTTTTCCCCATTACTGGGTTCATTTTCCCCAAAATAATTTTTTTCCCAAAACTGATTTCATTTTCCCAAAATAATTTTTTCCCCAAAACTGGGTTCATTTTTCCCATAATCGGGTTTTTTCTCCCAAACTGGCTTCATTTTCCCCAAAATTCGGGTTTTTTACCCAATTACTGGGTTCATTTTCCCAAAAATAATTTTTTTTTCCCAAATTGCGTTCATTTTCCTTAAAAAACGGGTTTTTTACCCAAAACTGGGTTCATTTTCTGCATAAATAGCTTTTATCCTCCGAAACTATATTCATTTTCCACAAAATCCTTATTTCCCCCCAAAACTGGATGCTTTTTCTCCAAAATCAGGTGTTCCCCTCCAAACAGTGTTCATTTTCTCCAAAATCTTCTATTTCCACTCCACACTGGGTTCATTTTCCCCAAAATCAGGATTTTTTCTCCATTACTGGGTTCATTTTCCCAAAATCATTTTTATCCCCAAAACTGGGTTCATTTTCCCCAAATCCGGGTTTTCCCCCAAAATTGGGTTCATTTTCCCCAAAATCATTTTTTTTTTCCCCATTACTGGGTTCATTTTCCCCAAAATCAGGTATTTTTCCCCATTACTGGGTTCATTTTCCCCAAAATAATTTTTTCCCCAAAACTGGGTTCATTTTTCCCATAATCGGGTTTTTTTCCTCCCAAACGGGGTTCATTTTCCCCAAAATTCGGGTTTTTTACCCAATTACTGGGTTCATTTTCCCAAAAATAAATTTTTTTCCCCAAAATTGGCTTCATTTTCGTTAAAAACGGGTTTTTTACCCAAAACTGGGTTCATTTTCTGCATAAATAGTTTTTATCCTCCGAAACTATATTCATTTTCCACAAAATCCTTATTTCCCCCAAAACTGGATGCTTTTTCTCCAAAATCAGGTGTTCCCCTCCAAACAGTGTTCATTTTCTCCAAAATCTTCTATTTCCACTCCACACTGGGTTCATTTTACCCAAAATCCTTTTTCTCCCCCAAAAACTGGGTACATTTTCACACAAATCAGGTTTTCCCCTCCAAACTGATTTCATTTTCCCCAAAATCTTCAATTTCCACTCCACACTGGGTTCATTTTCCCCAAAATCATTTTTTTCCCCCAAAACTGTGTTCATTTTCCCCAAAATATGTTTTTTTTCCACCAAAACTGGGTTTATTTCCCTAAATATTGGGTTTTCCCCACCAAATTGTGTTCATTTTCTCCAAAACCTGGTTGTTTTGGAGAAGCCCCAATTACTGGCTTTATTTCCCAAAAAATTTGTTTTTTCCCTCAAAACTGGGTTCATTTTAATCAAAAACGGGTTATCCCCTCAAAACTGGGTTCTTCTTTCTTCCTAAACTGGGTTCATTTTCCCCAAAATCCTTTTTTTCCACAAAACACTGGGTGCATTTTCACACAAATCTAGTTTTCCCCTCCAGTGTTCATTTTCCCCAAAACCAGTTTTTTTCCCTCCAGTGTTAATTTTCCCCAAAATCGGATTTTTTCCTCCCAAACTGGGTTGATTTTCCCCAAAGTCGGTTTTTTTTACAGCAAAGTCGGTTCATTTCTCTACAAGTCTTCCCCCCCCCCACTCTGCTGATTTTCCCCAAAATTCGGGTTTTTTTACCCAATTACTGCGTTCATTTTCCCAAAATAATTTTTTCCCCAAAAACTGGGTTCATTTTCCTTAAAAACATTTTTTCCCCCAAAACTGTGTTCATTTTCCTTATAATCAGAATTTTTCCTCCGAAACTAGGTTCGTTTTCCGCAAAATCCCTATTAACCCCCAAAACTGGGTACATTTTCACACAAATCAGGTTGTCCCGTCCAAACTGATTTCATTTTCCTCAAAACCTTCTATTTCCACTCCGCACTTGGTTCATTTTCCCCAAAATCAGGATTTTTCCCCATTACTGGGTTCATTTTCTCCAAATCAGGGGTTTTTCTCACAAAACCCTAATGTTTTTTCCACCAAAACTGGGTTTATTTCCCTACATATTAGGTTTTCCCCAACAAACTGTGTTCATTTTCCCCCAAATCCGGGTTTTTTACCCGATCACTGGGTTCATTTTCCCCAAAATCATTTTTTCCCCCAAAACTGGGTTCATTTTCCTTGAAAACAGTTTTTTCCGCAAAACTGGGTTCATTTTCCGCATAATCAGATTTTTTCCTCCAAAACTAGGTTCATTTTCCACAAAATCCTTCCCCCCCCCCCCCCCCAAAACTGGGTACATTTTCACACAAATCAGGTTGTCTCCTCCAAACTGATTTCATTTTCCTCAAAATATTCTATTTCCACTCCGCACTTGGTTCATTTTCCCCAAAATCAGGATTTTTCCCCATTACTGCGTTCATTTTCCCCAAAATATATTTTTTCCACAAAACTGGGTTTATTTCCCTACAAATTGGTTTTTCCCCACCAGACTGGGTTCATTTTTCTCCAAAATCCGGGGTTTTTACCCAATTACTGGCTTTATTTCCACAAAATATTTTTTCCCCCCCAAACTGGGTTCATTTTCCCCATAATCAGCTTCTATCCTCCCAAACTGGGTTCATTTTCCCCAAAATCCATTTTTTCTTCAAAACACTGGGTGCATTTTCACACAAATCAAGTTTTCCCCTCCAAACAGTGTTCATTTTCCCCAAAATCAGGGTTTTTCCCCATTACTGGGTTAATTTCCCCAAAATCGGGTTTTTTTCCCTCCCAAACTGGGTTGATTTTCCCCAAAGTTGTTTTTTTTCGAGCAAAACTCGGTT
Organism: Tapera naevia; assembly: GCA_033556795.1. Taxonomy (NCBI): domain Eukaryota; kingdom Metazoa; phylum Chordata; class Aves; order Cuculiformes; family Neomorphidae; genus Tapera; species Tapera naevia. The sequence goes on along the minus strand of JAUMJJ010000532.1, from coordinate 9,511 downwards.
CATTTCCCTACAAGTTGGTTCCCCCCCCCCCAAACTCTGTTCATTTTCCAAAAAAATCGGGTTTTTTACCCGATTACTGGGTTCATTTTCCCCAAAATAATTTTTTTCCCCCAAACTGGGTTCATTTTCCTTAAAAATGGATTTTTCCCCCAAAACTGGGTTCATTTTCCGCATAATCAGCATTTTTTTCCCTCCAAAACTAGGTTCATTTTCCAGAAAATCCCTATTAACCCCCAAAACTGGGTACATTTTCACACAAATCAGGTTGTCCCCTCCAAACTGATTTCATTTTCCTCAAAATCTTCTATTTCCACTCCGCACTTGGTTCATTTTCCCCAAAATCAGGATTTTTCCCCATTACTGCGTTCATTTTCCCCAAAATATATTTTTTTCCACAAAACTGGGTTTATTTCCCTACAAATTGGGTTTTCCCCACCAGACTGGGTTCATTTTTCTCCAAAATCCGGGGTTTTTACCCAATTACTGGCTTTATTTCCACAAAATATTTTTTTCCCCCCAAACTGGGTTCATTTCCCCCATAATCAGCTTCTCTCCTCCCAAACTGGGTTCATTTTCCCCAAAATAATTTTTTCCCAAAAAAAAATGGGTTCATTTTCCTCAAAATATGTTTTTTCCACCAAAAATGGGTTTATTTCCCTACATATCGGGTTTTCCCCACCAAATTGTGTTCATTTTCCCCAACATATGGATTTTTGAACCAGTTACTGGCTTTATTTCCCCAAAATCTTTTTTTTTCCTTCAAAACTGGGTTCATTTTCACCAAAAATGTTTTTTTCCCCCAAAACTGGTTTCATTTTCCCCATAATCAGCTTCTTTCCTCCCAAACTGTGTTCATTTTCCCCAGAATCCGGGTTTTCCAATTACTGGGTTCATTTCCCGAAAATTATTTTTTTTTCCCCCATAATTGGGGTAATTTGCCCCAAAATCGGATTTTTTCCTCCCTAACTGGGTTCATTTTCCCCAAAGTCAGTTTTTTTCCACCAAAACTCAGTTCATTTCCCGAATTTTGTGGAAAATGAACCCAGTTTCAGAGGGAAAAACTGATTATGCAGAAAATGAACCCAGTTTTGGGGAAAACAATTATTTTGGAGAAAACGAACCCAGTAATTGGGTAAAAAAACCGAATTTTGGGGAAAATGAACAAAGTTTGGGGGGGAAAAACCAACTTCTAGGGAAATGAACCGAGTTTTGGTGGAAAAAACCCCGAATTTAGGGAAAATGGACCCAGTTTTGGGGGAAAAATCTGTTTTTGGGGAAAATGAACCAAGTGTGGAGTGGAAATAGAAGATTTTGGGGAAAATGAACACTGTTTTGAGGGGAAAACCTGATTTGTGTGAAAATAAACCCAGTTTTGGGGGGAAATAAGGATTTTGTGTAAAATGAACCTAGTTTCGGAGGAAAAATGCTGATTATGCGGAAAATGAACCCAGTTTTGGCAGAAAAACCCGTTTTTAAGGAAAATGAACCCAGTTTTGGGGAAAAAAAATATTTTGGGAAAATGAACCCAGTAATTGGGTTAAAAAATTCGAATTTTGGGGAAAATGAACAAAGTTTTGGGCGGAGGAAACCAACTTGAAGGGAAATGAACCGAGTTTGGGAGGAAAGAAGCTGATTATGGTGAAAATTAACCCAGTTTGGTTAACCCAGTTTGGGGGGGAAAAACCTGATTTGTATGAAAATGCATCCAGTTTGGGGGGGGGGCGAAGTGATTTTGGGGAAATTAACCCAGTAATTTTGTAAAATTTTGTAAAAAACCCTATTTGGGGGAAAATGAACACAGTTTGGGGGGAAAATCCAACTTGTAAATAAATGGTCTCTGTTTTGGTGGAAAAAAATCGATTTTGGGGAAAATGAACAGTGCTTTGGGAAAAATTATTTTGGGGAAATGAACCCAGTAATTGGGAAATAAACCCGGATTTGGGGGAAAATGAAATCAGTTTGGAGGGGAAAATCTCATTTGTGTGAAAATGCAGCCAGTTTTTTTTTGGGGGGGGGGAGGGGGGGAAACGATTTCGGGAAAATGAACTCAGTTTTGGTGGAAAAAAACGATTTTGGGGAAATGAATCCAGTAATGGGGAAAAAAATGATTTTGGGGAAAATAAACCCAGTGTGGAGTGGAAAAAGAAGATTTTTTGGAAAATGTAATCAGTTTGGAGGGGGAAAACCTGATTTGTGTGAAAATGCACCCAGTTTTTGTGGGAAAAAAAGGATTTTGGGGAAAATGAACCCAATTTGGGAGGAAAAAAACCCGATTTTGGGGAAAATGAATCCAGTCGGGGGAAGAAAAAAAAACCCTCATTTTCCACAAAATATGTTTTATTTCAGCAAAACTGGGTTCATTTCCCTACAATTTCATTTTCCACAGAATCTGTTTCTTTCCACCTTAACTGTGTTCCTTTCCCTACAAAATGGGTTTCCCCCTCCCCAAACTCTGTTCATTTTCCCCATAATCGGTTTTTTCCCCATTACTGGTTCATTTTCCCCATAACTGGGTTTATTATATTCAAAAACGGCTTTTTCCCCACAAACTGGCTTCATTTTCCCCATAATCAGTTTTTTTCTCCCAAACTGTGTTAATTCCTCCCAAAACCTGAAATGACTGTTCGTCAGGGAGGCAAGAAGAAGACCGCCGGATGTCTTTAGAACCGCGGGCAGAGGCAGCTTCCGACCGGCTTCAGTTTAGAGAGCTAGCCGGCAAGAGAAGGCGCTGTCTCCGGACCAACGTAATGTTTGCAGCCGGAATGTGGTGTGAAAGCCGGGGAAACACTGTGAAGGCTGCTCAAGAAAGCAGGAGCAGATCCTCTTTTTGCCTGTATTTGTAAGCCTTCGAGAGAGGAATACCCTGCCGGTAAAAAGCTTTCTCTTCTGGCAGCTATTCATGGAAGGAAATTCCAGGATTCTTTAAATTCAAAGGGTTAGTTTCTGCACTCCCTTGGAGGAAAAACAAAACCGTGCAGTTCAGAGAAAGTGTGTGAATTCGCTGCCGGCTGTTGTAACAAATTTCAGCAGAAACAGTTTGCAGAGGCTGAAGGGAATGGACAGGAAAAAAGGCATCTCTCGTCCATGAACACGAACAGATCATCGATTATTTGTCTTTTAAATACATTGTTAGGAGATTAGATGTCATGCTAAAACATTTCCAAAATAGAAAATTCGGGGGTGGGTAGGAGGCAAGATTTTAGACTGCTGTGGACGCGCTTTAATATGCTGCTAGAAATCGGAAAAGACTGTTCGTCAGGGAGGCAAGCAGCAGACCGCCGGGATGTCTGTAGAACCGCGGCGAGAGGCAGCTTTCCGACCGGCTTCAGTTTAGAGAGCTAGCCGGTAAGAGAAGGCACTGTCTCCGAACAACGTAATGTTTGCAGCTGAAGCTTACTGTGAAAGCCGGGGGCTACACTGTGAAGGCTGCGCAAGAAAGCAAAAGCAGCTCGACTGTTTGCCTGTATTTGTCAGCCTTCGAGAGAGGAATAGCCTGCCGCTAAAATGCTTTCTTTTCTAGCAGCGATTCATGGAAGAAGATTCGGTGATTCTTTAAAATCAAGGGGTTAGTTTCTGCTCTCCTTTGGAGAAACACAAAACCGTGCCGTTCAGAGAATGTGCTGTGGATTCCCTGCCTGCTGTTTCAGTAGAAAGAGTTTGCAGAGGCTGATGAGACTACACTGGAAAACAGGGATCCCTCGTCCTTGAAGCACGAGCAGATCATCTGATAATATTCCCTTTAATTACATTGTTAGAAGATGAAAAGTCATGCTAAAACAATTTTCATAAATAGCAAGTTTCTAAGAGAGAAAGATTTTAGACTCATCTGCATGCGCTGTGATGTGATGCTAGATATCTGAAATGACTGCTCCTCAGAGCGGCAAGGAGCAGACAGCCGAGATGTCTGTGAAACCGCGGCCAGAGACAGCTTTCTGAGCGGTTTCAGTTTAGAGAGCCAGCCGGCAAGAGAAGGCGCTGTCTCCGGACCAACGTAATGTTTGCAGCCGGAATGTGGTGTGAAAGCCGGGGAAACACTGTGAAGGCTGCTCAAGAAAGCAGGTGCAGATCCTCTCTTTGCCTGTATTTGTTAGCCTTCGAGAGAGGAATACCTTGCCGGTAAAAAGCTTTCTCTTTGGCAGCTATTCATGGAAGGAAATTCCAGGATTCTTTAAAATCAAGGGGTTAGTTTTTGAGATAAATGAACCCATTTTGATGTGGGGGGGGGGGGGGGGGGGGGGGAGTAAAAGGATTTTGAGAAAGTGAACACAGTAATTGGGAATAAACCCTGATTATGGGGAAAATGAACCCAGTGTGGAGTGGAAATAGAAGCTTTTGTGGAAAATGAACCGTTTTAGGAGGGGAAAACCTGATTTGTGTGAATATGCACCCAGTTTTGGGGGAAAAATAGGATTTTGGGGGGGAAAATGAACCCGGTTTGGGAGGAAAAAAAATCTGATTTGGGGGGAAATAATGAATCCAGTTTTGGGAGGCAAATAATGATTTTGGTGAAATTTTTGGTGTAATTTTTGGTGAATTTTTGATTTTTTTTCCCCAAAATCTTCTATTTCCTCTGAAACACTGGGTTCATTTTCCCTAAAATCAGGTTTTTTTCCCCATTACTGGGTTCATTTTCCCCAAAATAATTTTTTTCCCAAAACTGATTTCATTTTCCCCAAAATAATTTTTTCCCCAAAACTGGGTTCATTTTTCCCATAATCGGGTTTTTTTCTCCCAAACTGGGTTCATTTTCCCCAAAATTCGGGTTTTTTACCCAATTACTGGGTTCATTTTCCCAAAAATAATTTTTTTTTCCCAAAATTGCGTTCATTTTCCTTAAAAACGGGTTTTTTTACCCAAAACTGGGTTCATTTTCTGCATAAATAGCTTTTATCCTCCGAAACTATATTCATTTTCCACAAAATCCTTATTTCCCCCCAAAACTGGATGCTTTTTCTCCAAAATCAGGTGTTCCCCTCCAAACAGTGTTCATTTTCTCCAAAATCTTCTATTTCCACTCCACACTGGGTTCATTTTCCCCAAAATCAGGATTTTTTCTCCATTACTGGGTTCATTTTCCCCAAAATCATTTTTATCCCCAAAACTGGGTTCATTTTCCCCAAATCCGGGGTTTTCCCCAAAATTGGGTTCATTTTCCCCAAAATCATTTTTTTTTCCCCATTACTGGGTTCATTTTCCCCAAAATCAGGTTTTTTTCCCCATTACTGGGTTCATTTTCCCCAAAATAATTTTTTCCCCAAAACTGGGTTCATTTTTCCCATAATCGGGTTTTTTTCCTCCCAAACGGGGTTCATTTTCCCCAAAATTCGGGTTTTTTACCCAATTACTGGGTTCATTTTCCCAAAAATAAATTTTTTTCCCCAAAATTGGCTTCATTTTCGTTAAAAACGGGTTTTTTACCCAAAACTGGGTTCATTTTCTGCATAAATAGTTTTTATCCTCCGAAACTATATTCATTTTCCACAAAATCCTTATTTCCCCCCAAAACTGGATGCTTTTTCTCCAAAATCAGGTGTTCCCCTCCAAACAGTGTTCATTTTCTCCAAAATCTTCTATTTCCACTCCACACTGGGTTCATTTTACCCAAAATCCTTTTTCTCCCCCAAAAACTGGGTACATTTTCACACAAATCAGGTTTTCCCCTCCAAACTGATTTCATTTTCCCCAAAATCTTCAATTTCCACTCCACACTGGGTTCATTTTCCCCAAAATCATTTTTTCCCCCAAAACTGTGTTCATTTTCCCCAAAATATGTTTTTTTTCCACCAAAACTGGGTTTATTTCCCTAAATATTGGGTTTTCCCCACCAAATTGTGTTCATTTTCTCCAAAACCTGGTTGTTTTGGAGAAGCCCCAATTACTGGCTTTATTTCCCAAAAAATTTGTTTTTCCCTCAAAACTGGGTTCATTTTAATCAAAAACGGGTTATCCCCTCAAAACTGGGTTCTTCTTTCTTCCTAAACTGGGTTCATTTTCCCCAAAATCCTTTTTTTCCACAAAACACTGGGTGCATTTTCACACAAATCTAGTTTTCCCCTCCAGTGTTCATTTTCCCCAAAACCAGTTTTTTTCCCCTCCAGTGTTCATTTTCCCCAAAATCGGATTTTTTCCTCCCAAACTGGGTTGATTTTCCCCAAAGTCGGTTTTTTTTACAGCAAAAGTCGGTTCATTTCTCTACAAGTCTTCCCCCCCCCCACTCTGCTGATTTTCCCCAAAATTCGGGTTTTTTTTACCCAATTACTGCGTTCATTTGCCCCAAAATAATTTTTTCCCCAAAAACTGGGTTCATTTTCCTTAAAAACATTTTTTTCCCCCAAAACTGTGTTCATTTTCCTTATAATCAGAATTTTTCCTCCGAAACTAGGTTCGTTTTCCGCAAAATCCCTATTAACCCCCAAAACTGGGTACATTTTCACACAAATCAGGTTGTCCCGTCCAAACTGATTTCATTTTCCTCAAAACCTTCTATTTCCACTCCGCACTTGGTTCATTTTCCCCAAAATCAGGATTTTTCCCCATTACTGGGTTCATTTTCTCCAAAATCAGGGGTTTTTCTCACAAAGTGGGTTAATTTTTCCAAAAATCATTTTTTTTACCCCAAAACTGGGTTCATTTTCCCCAAAATATGTTTTTTCCACCAAAACTGGGTTTATTTCCCTACATATTAGGTTTTCCCCAACAAACTGTGTTCATTTTCCCCCAAATCCGGGTTTTTTACCCGATCACTGGGTTCATTTTCCCCAAAATCATTTTTTCCCCCAAAACTGGGTTCATTTTCCTTGAAAACAGTTTTTTCCGCAAAACTGGGTTCATTTTCCACATAATCAGCTTTTTTCCTCCGAAAATAGGTTCATTTTACATAAAATCCTTATTTCCCCCCAAAACTCAGTTCATTTTCACAAAAATCAGGTTTTCCCCTCCTATCTGATTTCATTTTCCCCAAAATCTTCTATTTCCATTCCACACTGGGTTCATTTTCCCCAAAATCATTTTTTCCCCATTACTGGGTTCATTTTCCCCAAAATCATTTTTTCCCCCAAAAATTGTGTCCATTTTCCCCAAAATATGGTTTTTTCCACCAAAAATGGGTTCACTTCCATTCAAATTTGGTTTTCCCTACCAAACTGGTTCCATTTTCCCCCAAATTAGAGTTTTTTACCCAATTACTGCGATCATTTCCCCCAAAATCATTTTTCCCCCCAAAAGGGGTTCATTTTCCGCATAATCAGATTTTTTCCTCCAAAACTAGGTTCATTTTCCACAAAATCCTTCCCCCCCCCCCCCCCCCCAAAACTGGGTACATTTTCACACAAATCAGGTTGTCTCCTCCAAACTGATTTCATTTTCCTCAAAATATTCTATTTCCACTCCGCACTTGGTTCATTTTCCCCAAAATCAGGATTTTTCCCCATTACTGCGTTCATTTTCCCCAAAATATATTTTTTCCACAAAACTGGGTTTATTTCCCTACAAATTGGTTTTTCCCCACCAGACTGGGTTCATTTTTCTCCAAAATCCGGGGTTTTTACCCAATTACTGGCTTTATTTCCACAAAATATTTTTTCCCCCCCAAACTGGGTTCATTTTCCCCATAATCAGCTTCTATCCTCCCAAACTGGGTTCATTTTCCCCAAAATCCATTTTTTCTTCAAAACACTGGGTGCATTTTCACACAAATCAAGTTTTCCCCTCCAAACAGTGTTCATTTTCCCCAAAATCAGGGTTTTTCCCCATTACTGGGTTAATTTCCCCAAAATCGGGTTTTTTTCCCTCCCAAACTGGGTTGATTTTCCCCAAAGTTGTTTTTTTTCGAGCAAAACTCGGTTCATTTCCCTACAAGTTGGTTCCCCCCCCCCCCAAACTCTGTTCATTTTCCAAAAAAATCGGGTTTTTTACCCGATTACTGGGTTCATTTTCCCCAAAATAATTTTTTTCCCCCAAACTGGGTTCATTTTCCTTAAAAATGGATTTTTCCCCCAAAACTGGGTTCATTTTCCGCATAATCAGCATTTTTTTCCCTCCAAAACTAGGTTCATTTTCCAGAAAATCCCTATTAACCCCCAAAACTGGGTACATTTTCACACAAATCAGGTTGTCCCCTCCAAACTGATTTCATTTTCCTCAAAATCTTCTATTTCCACTCCGCACTTGGTTCATTTTCCCCAAAATCAGGATTTTTCCCCATTACTGCGTTCATTTTCCCCAAAATATATTTTTTTCCACAAAACTGGGTTTATTTCCCTACAAATTGGGTTTTCCCCACCAGACTGGGTTCATTTTTCTCCAAAATCCGGGGTTTTTACCCAATTACTGGCTTTATTTCCACAAAATATTTTTTTCCCCCCAAACTGGGTTCATTTCCCCCATAATCAGCTTCTCTCCTCCCAAACTGGGTTCATTTTCCCCAAAATAATTTTTTCCCAAAAAAAAATGGGTTCATTTTCCTCAAAATATGTTTTTTCCACCAAAAATGGGTTTATTTCCCTACATATCGGGTTTTCCCCACCAAATTGTGTTCATTTTCCCCAACATATGGATTTTTGAACCAGTTACTGGCTTTATTTCCCCAAAATCTTTTTTTTTCCTTCAAAACTGGGTTCATTTTCACCAAAAATGTTTTTTTCCCCCAAAACTGGTTTCATTTTCCCCATAATCAGCTTCTTTCCTCCCAAACTGTGTTCATTTTCCCCAGAATCCGGGTTTTCCAATTACTGGGTTCATTCCCCGAAAATTATTTTTTTTTCCCCCATAATTGGGGTAATTTGCCCCAAAATCGGATTTTTTCCTCCCTAACTGGGTTCATTTTCCCCAAAGTCAGTTTTTTTCCACCAAAACTCAGTTCATTTCCCGAATTTTGTGGAAAATGAACCCAGTTTCAGAGGGAAAAACTGATTATGCAGAAAATGAACCCAGTTTTGGGGAAAACAATTATTTTGGAGAAAACGAACCCAGTAATTGGGTAAAAAAACCGAATTTTGGGGAAAATGAACAAAGTTTGGGGGGGAAAAACCAACTTCTAGGGAAATGAACCGAGTTTTGGTGGAAAAAACCCCGAATTTAGGGAAAATGGACCCAGTTTTGGGGGAAAAATCTGTTTTTGGGGAAAATGAACCAAGTGTGGAGTGGAAATAGAAGATTTTGGGGAAAATGAACACTGTTTTGAGGGGAAAACCTGATTTGTGTGAAAATAAACCCAGTTTTGGGGGGAAATAAGGATTTTGTGTAAAATGAACCTAGTTTCGGAGGAAAAATGCTGATTATGCGGAAAATGAACCCAGTTTTGGCAGAAAAACCCGTTTTTAAGGAAAATGAACCCAGTTTTGGGGAAAAAAAATATTTTGGGAAAATGAACCCAGTAATTGAAATGAACAAGTTTTGGGCGGAGGAAACCAACTTGAAGGGAATGAACCGAGTTTGGGAGGAAAGAAGCTGATTATGGTGAAAATTAACCCAGTTTGGGGGGGAAAAAACCTGATTTGTATGAAAATGCATC